>JARUHE010068969.1:0-15527 GCA_031471125.1 Archaeomysis grebnitzkii
TCTCTTTTTTCTTCTCTTTTTAAATCTTTCTCTATTTTGTCTCTCTTTTTTCTTCTCTTTTTAAATCTTTCTCTATTTTGTCTCTCTTTTTTCTTCTCTTTTTAAATCTTTCTCTATTCTGTCTCTTTTTTTTCTTCTCTTTTTAAATCTTTCTCTATTTTGTCTCTCTTTTTTCTTCTCTTTTTAAATCTTTCTATTTGTGTCTTCTCTCTATTTGTGTCTTTGGGGAGAAGTGAACCATACTTAACCTGATATTGCTGAATAACTTGTGGCTGCAGTACCTAGTTTTGGATGAACAATTGCTCGTCCTGTGTTCTGTTGAAGAATATTCAGAATAAAAGGTTTTCCTCGAATTTATATTTAAATGAACAAAACAGAGTTCAAAAAGCAAGAAACTAAACCAATTCCGTTTCCAGGGAAGAAGTCTGTTGCGGGATGATCTTTGTCGGCAGAAAAGGCGAAGTCCTCCTCGACCGCAGGTTCTTCACGCCCTGCTCGTGTCGTAGGCTGCTCGCCGCAAAAGAAGACTCCACAAAGACCAGCGTCGAGACGTCGCCCGCCTCGGACGGCAGCAACTACGGCGAGATTTCCGACGACTCGCTCGACAACCGCCTGGACGACTCTTGCTACTCGTCCGCGGCCAACTCTCCGTTGCACGACGAGCATACGTCGATGATGCTGCACCACCTGCCGAGCGACCACCTCAGTTAACGGCGCAAATCTTAGTCCACCCAATTCCACAGAGCGTCGCCACCCACACGGGAGCCCGCAATTTGTATTATACGTACCTTATTTTGTTTGTCCCGAGATGAGGTCCTTATTTATTATTTTAGTGAATATATTTTCAGTGATTTGGATTTTTCGTCCAACACGAACAATGCGTTGTTAGGGTAACTACCTATTTCTGTTGCCATGGTAACCACCCATGTATTGTTCCTATGGTAACCACCCATGTATTGTTCCCATGGCAACAGTCCGGTATATCATACAGGCCAGGATAACAGTTTCGTAGTAGCAATTCAATGTCTAGTTTTTTACGGTAATCTGTTGTTTCGTCGGATATTTTTCTACTGCAATACGATGCGGGGAGGACATACCTCTCCTCATCTTTCCATCTTCATCCTTGGATGGAAAGCAATTTCATAATTTTTTATGTGATAGTCAGCATACAAATATTTGCCAGGGTTTCATAATTTGTGAACACTTTGCACTTTGCTTTGCAATTTGCAATTGAATTTCTTTGCAATTTGCAATTGAATTTATACTTTTACATTGAAAACATTTCCGTCGTGAAAATTGGGCAGGATGTTAGATACATATTTCAAGTCGATTTTTATTGCCTGTATTTTGTAATGATTTTTTTTCTAATTAGTTCGACCTTAAAAAAGTATTGTCATTTGAAACTTTGTAAAGCCAAAAACATTTTGTACAAAATTACATAAACTAAGTTTGATCTAAAAGTCGGTTCATTTTTGGCCGCATCATTGTCGAATTGTGTACAGATGTGCTTAAGCAATGACCTTAACATTGAAACCTGACTTATTTATTAAATATTTAATGACTAATATAATAGTCAAAGGTTGACATTGTAACACATTTTCGGTGGCATGATGCCTAATATTTAGGCTATGCTTTAGAGCCACATTTTTGCCGTCAAACTCCTTCTTACGATGGGGAGGCAGTACTCGGATGGCGTTTTTTTACAACTTCCTCCCGTCTAAACTAACATGCCTTTGCGCGGTGCTTCGTCAGATGTCCTTCAAAAGACGACTTTTAGACATTTTGTATATTTATATTTGAAATATTGAACTTCATCTAAAAGATACTTCAGTGTGGTTTGGTTCTCCTATTGTAGAACTTGTCATTGTAACACTTATTTTTATTAATTATATTATATTATATAATTATATATTAATTAAATTAATCTAAAACAATTTGTAAATTTTCTTAAATTTAATGTTTATTAAACAGATTAGCTCCTTTTAATGTTTTTAAATTTTAATTCAGAAAAGCCAAAATTCTAGTTTTTAATGTTTTTATCTTTTATTAAATTTGTTGTTTGTTGTTATTTTTTATATTTTTCAAAATTATTAAGTTAAGCGGGTCGTTTGATAATGGCCAACCACTTTCGGAAGTAACTCTTGAAAATAATGTTAATAAAAAATTGGTGTCACTGGCTGCTGTAGTTTTGGCACTTGTAGCTAAGTTTGATTTTATTTTAAAGGTTTTTCATTTGCTATAAAATGTGTTCTAAAAGATAAAAGAATATTATTGCCATTTTTATTTGAAGATGTAGCAACATTTTTATTAGTTTTGAAATTTGTTGAACGTTTTGCTGCACCATTTGAAAGTCTTAACCTTATTTTTGACCGTACAAATTCGGTCTATGAACACAAATGGTGAATTGAACGAAAACATTTTTGAAACGAGTGCGGTGTAATAATTTTTATTGTTTTGGTTCATCCAAAATAATGTACTTTTAATACTACATAAGGCTGTGAATTCTTTTTTAAAAAATAATTTATCAAAAAAAATCCAAAAAAAAAAACGAAACTTGATGTTAAAAAGGCAACATTTTCTCTTCAAATAAACAAAGACAACTTTTTAAATTAATTTTCTAGAAATCCAATTAATGAATTAAATAAAAATTGATTACATTTACGAATAACATTTCCCAACACGGCACAACGGTCTGATGGAAGTTGTGCGATACCCGAATTGAAGTTTGTTTCTCGACATTCACATTTGTTCCGAGCCTTGTGCCAAGTTGTCATAATAAAAATATTCTGAATACAGTTCCTTGTTCCTATCGTGTTTTTATGTCGAAAAACAAGGATTCCTTCCTTTTTCAAGGGAGTTTGATGTAGCAATTGATGGACAGCTCATTGTCGAATGATCTCTATGGTCGGTTGGTGCAAAACCGTATTCTTAAACCTAAAATACCTCGCTTATTCGTCCAAATATGTGTTAGGAGTTTAAAAATCACTACATGCTCTGAAGCACAAGCAATTGTTATTCAACATTACACACAAACATTTCAAATTAATTCTCATGTTTTGAGCTCTGTGATATCTTTAACATTTACGGAATTTTTTCCTAAATGCGATACACTAAACAGAATTACGGTTGTAAAATACCAATTTTGACGGCATTGATACCAAACCACTTTTGTCATCGCACGAGAAGTTTGTTACCAAAAGAGCTTTTAAATCATTTTTTATAAAAACACAACCTAAACTTTTTCTTTCTAAAAGCTCAAATAATTTTAAAAAACACTTGTGTTTTAGATTTGCCAAGTAGGCTGTGAAATGAATGAATGTATGTACATTTATTTAAGTTTTTTTTAAATTTTTACATTTATTTAAAAAAAAGTAAAGACAAAAATTAAAAAAAAGTTGCATTAATGCAAAATATTAAAAGTACAATTCTTGTTTTTTTTCCATTATTATTTTTTATTATTATTGTTAGAACTTGTAAATATTATTTAATTTAATAAAAATTAAATAAATTGATCTTAACTTTCATTCTCAACCTTCCTTCTTCTTTCTTTCTCTCGAGCTTTATATCTTTGATGGTTTCTTGTAACACGGGTGTTACACAACTCTAGAGTTGATGGTTTTTAATAAATTTATTGTTGCATATTAACCTGTGTACATTTATTAAAAACCTCAACCAACTTTTTGTATCACTTGTGTTACATAAGACGTAGTAAGCAATTAGAATTATGTATCGCTTGTGTTACGAGAAACGGTTCAGCAAAATGACGATGCAGAAAGTTGCAACCATCAAGTTTCGTAAAACTAAAAAAATTCTGAAATTGTTGAACTTGAATGCCGAATTTTTTTTTATTTCCATAGAATTTAATTGAAATGTTTTTGTTTTGAGTTTATTTTAAACTGAAATAGAAATCTATTTTTTAAGGGAAAAGTATTTTGGTGTCTTGAGGTTTCTTTCGATATTTTAAAAACTTGAAACTTTTAAAACCTCAAACTTTTAAAACCAAATGGCATTTTTAAAAATTAATCTTCTTAAACAAACCAAACACGGTATCATGATTCTAGTCTTGTATTGAATAAACAAAATAAAATGTCAAGTTTAGGCAATTTTATGGTTTTTCTTGAAACGAGAAATTATTTAACCTTTGGCATAATTATTGATTTTTTGCCGATTTGTGCAATTCATTTCAAAAGCCGAAAAATATTTTGACACATTTTGAATTTTCATAAAATTCAAGTTTTAATTTTAGGTTCTGTATTGAACGAAATAATTTTAGTACAAAACCTACAGAATGCTAATCCAATTCAGTATGTACTAAAAAATACTAAAGTATTAAATGTACTGAATGGTATAGAAAACTAAAATTCTATTTCAAATCGGTTTCAAGTTTTGAAATCCTTCAAATTTGCACACTAACTCTCTGGCATTGAGAAGAGAACTTCTATTTTAAAAAGACTAATTATTTTATTTAAAATATCTTCAATTATATTTTAAAACATCTAATTTATTTAAAATGTCTTGAATTATATTTTAAAATGTCTAATTAGTTTATTTAAAATGTCTTCAATTTAAATTTATTTTATTTAAAAAAATCTTTTAAATTCTTTAACAATTATTCTGAGATTCCATTAAATTTTCTATAAATTCTGAATTTTGTAATTTTATATTGTTTTAGTTTTTGACAACCTAGTTTTGTAAAGTTGAAAGAATTTTTCTTCTAAATTATCTAAAGACCAGAAACTTTTTATTCTATTTCTTGAAATGTAGAAAACAATTGTTTATATAATTTATTATTTATTTATTGAAATAAAATATTTTATTGACACATTCACAAATCTTTTGTACAGTGTTGAATTTTTAAAATATTTATTGACATTTGAATTATTTAACTTGAAAAATTAATTAATAAAAATTAAATTTTGATTTAAATTAAAAAAATTAATTTTGGAATTACTAATTTATACTAAATGTGGATAATTTTTCAATTATTTGTATTGACAACAGCACAAGTGAGGTAAACCCAATTCAAATAACATAGAGCTTACCTCACTTGTGCTATTGTCAATCCAACCATTTTGGATTGTAAATTTTGAAGGAATTATACCAAGTGAAATGAATGGCAGAAGATGCCAAGTGTAATACTAACTCTATTGGTAATAGTAACTCCAGGAGGACTGAGATGCAAAAGATGCCAAGTGTAATATAAACTTGATTGTAGTTGGTCTAATTTGGGTCTCAGCCATCCAATTGTAAGGTACATTGATCGAGTTAAACTCGTTCAACTCGATGGAAAGTTTGTTGATTGTGTTAAACGATATTCTATGTATGAAAAAAAATCCTGACTCGTATAAAATGATATATGAAATTATTTAAAGGTTTAAGACTGCGGTTAATGTTGTATTGTTTATTTAATCTGCTATAAATATAATTTAACTTTTAGAGAACTGTAGATATGTATGGTGGCCAATTTGATATTTTAAAATAAAATGATTGAAATCATACCATCAAATTGTGACATTGTTGATGTTTAAAATAAAATGATTGTAAGCGTACCATCAAGTTATGACATTATTTATCAATATTAATAAATCTTTGAAACTATTGAATGATTACAAAGATTTTCTTCAAAATTGCTGTTATTCAAATCCACCAAATCTATAAGTTGTAAATACAGTAATTTTATTTTTCAAAAACTATTATAAGCGATTATAATTACTTGAAAAACTATCCTAAGTGGTTATAATTATTTCAAAAACAATTATAAATAATTATAATTATTTCAAACTATTATAAGCAATTATAATTATTTTAAACTATTATAAGCAATTATAATTATTTCAAAAACTATTTTAAGCAATGATAAAGATAAGTGTTTAGCTAATTCGTGTTATGGTTAAGTAAACGCAGAGGAGTTTCAACAAGTGTAAGATGGATTATATTTTGTTCTTCTATATAAAGATCTACACCATTGTATTTAATAGGATTGTAGGATTTAGGTGAATTGTATATGTATTTATTTTGTTATTTCTTTTCAAACGTCTATTGATAGTTTTAAGACTTGAATGTTTAGTAAAATTCGAAATCTTTTAAAACTGAATCTAAAAGCAATGATTACCATGGTAATAGAATTTTCCTGAGGGTTAAAACTATTGTCATGTTCTCTAATTAATATTACATTTAATTGTAATGTTCTCTAATTAATATTACATTTAACTGTAATTGACAAAATGACCAATTTAAATAATTTAATAAGTTTTTTAAATTGAAAAAGTAAATAATTTTTGTTTACCTTTTTCACCAAATGTGTCATAAAAATAATTACACAATTTTATAATTTATTTCTGATATCTTTTTTGTATTTTATTATGAAATATTTTTTATATAACATTTTAATATTTTATTATGAAATATTTTTTATATAACATTTTAATATTTTATTATGAAATATGTGGATTCCATGTGCTACATGCTTAGGGTTGTTTTTGCTCAAGATACATAATGTATTTATTAATTTGAAGAAATATTTATACAAAATATTTAAAAATTTTAGTTCAATCAGAATTTCATAATTTACCCAATTCAATTTTTGTACTCCATGAATGTAAAGCTCGACAAGGTCTTCACAAAACCTTCGGCAGTTTTGCTGAACTGTTCTTTGAATAGTTTGGTTGCCCGACATCTCAATGGTTGCCTTGGTGTTGGGGCTGCCAATGTATTGGTTGCCCAATACCTCAATGGTTGCCTTGGTGTTAGGGTTGTCAATGTATTGGTTGCCCGATACCTCAATGGTTGCCTTGGTGTTGGGGCTGCCAATATATTGGTTGCCCGATACCTCAATGGTTGCCTTGGTGTTAGGGTTGCCAATGTATTGGTTGCCCGATACCTCAATGGTTGCCTTGGTGTTAAGGCTGCCAATACACTGGATGCCTGTGTCAGGATGCCAATGCGGTGGTATCCTGATACACCAAATAGTCACTAGTGGAAGTCACTGATGTACAGTATAGTAATAAGATTTTGTATATTTTGGTCGCATCTTTTTGGATGTTTGTACCTTTTGTATGTGCAAATGACCAGACTTCCCCAAAGTTTCCATTTCTTTAGTAATGTTGTTGAATGTAAATAATTCTCAGGTTATTGTAATACTGAAAAGTTGTGATTTTAGTTGTCAGTGAAGAATTCAGTAAAATTTTGACTAAATCTGTTTTTTTATTAACCAATATTTTCTTACTTTACCAAATCAACGACATAAATATTGCTTGTAAGGTGGTAACAAGTTTTAAACATTAAGAAATGAAATTATTCCAATAATTAACCAAAAAAAATTGATTATTTACCTGTATAAAGTAATCAAAAACATAACCAACTTGATTTGTATCACTGGTGTAACATAAGATGGAGTAAGCTATTAGATTTATGTATCACAGGTGTTACAAGAAAAGGTTAAAGTGTTAAGAAATATCTTCAACAAAATTCTACAATTAACAGCTTTTACATATATGGATTGACAAAGGCACAAGTGAGGTAAGTTGTTATTTGAATGTGAGTTGCCTCACTTGTGGTATCTTGAATATAATTTGATGGTGCCTCTCAACAAGTTAGAAGACCTTAAATATTAATATCGCGAAGGTTTCGATGGAATATTTGTGTACACTAATGGTGGTGAAAATGTTCCAACTCATGATGGGTTGGATGTGTGATATTGGATGATTTATTAGGCTTGAATAGACCATGTCCAAGATGGTTTTCATTTCACACAAAGTAATTTTTATCCAACTTTGCAGATGAATAAAGATTATAAAGTGAAAGCCAGTTATGATTGATATCAAGGCATTATTTAAAGTTGTTTTAGATTTTAAACCAACATGTAATTACATCATAGTTTTTAATGTTTACGATCTTACCTATACCAACACAATTTAAAACTTTCTTCGTAATTATACGAGAAGGATATTCTGTTTGACCATTTTACCTGGAATATAAAATATTGCAGTTGTGCTCTAACCGCCAAACAATTTTAAAATTGAAAACTATTTAGTAGCTATATTTAATACCAGTCGATCAATAGGAAATTTCACTTTTTGTCGTGTGCCAAGGGGGAACTAAAAGGTGTTACCAACGCCGGTTCTACTACAGGCCTCATACTTCCCTGGTAGCATTTCAATGGCCAATAGCCGCTAATTCTTGGCTATTTTACAAGGGGGCCAAGGGGAAAGATTTTCCCTTGGCTGATAGATAGCTATTTAGGAAGGGACTAAGCTAAAGGGTTTCCCTTCGGCTATTAGCTAGCTAATTTGAAAAGGACCATAGCTGGCTAATTTTGGAAAATTTCCTTTGGCTATTAGCTATAGGATATGCCTAAAGTTAGGTTTTATATATATTATTTTTTCAATTGAAAAAATCAGTTCGTAATTAAAACCTTTGTTTAACGAAAAAGTTTAGTCAGCCAAAAAAACTAATTCAAAAAATTCGAAATTTCTTAACTTGGGTTTTAAACTTTTATTTTTCAACAAAAAAATTTACCAAAACGTTTTTCAATCAAATTTTTTATAAAGTTGAGTTGAAATCAAATTAAAGTTTTAATGAAGGACTAAGTATATTTTGTCAAACAAAATTGTAATTTCTTTCAGCAAAAAGTTGAAAATTCTATTTTACGGAAATAACTCGGTAAATGTTAATTTAAAAAAATACTCATGATAGTATTTGTCAAAATGGTCGTAATAAAAACTTTCGTTCAACAAAATTTTCTGTAACTCTTTAAGCTAAAAACTTGACACTTTCACTCAAAAGTATTTAGAGTTAGAAATTCTGTTTTGTATATAAATCTTAATTTTTGTAAATGACAAGGGTTTTTCTGCGACTGTTAGCTAGCTTATTTGAAAGGGACGATAGCTGGCTAATTTTGAACAATTACCCTTAGCTATTAGCTATGGGATATCCCTTATTAGTTTTCCTTTTTTAATTAAAAAAAATCTTAAGTAAAGTTCTTTAACAAAAAAATTCAAAAATATTTCAACTGGCTTTTAACATAGGTTTTTTCAACGAAAGAAAATTAGGTAATCTACAGTATATATAAGCTAGAATCGTTACCAGTAATAAGAAAATCTCCGTAATCCACTCTTGGGAGTTTTTCTTGATCAGATAGTCTCTGGCCCTCCTACTCAAACTTCTATCAACTTATTGATGTATTATGATAGTTTTATTTATATAATTAGAAAGATAAAGCAATTCTGCGTTTAATTTACATATATTAAAGATAAATATATATATATACGTATTTATTTTAAAATATCTAAAAATTATTAACGAAGATATAAGCTAAAAGTTATTTGAAGTTTATTAAATATATCAACTACTAATGTAACGAACATTAACAAAAAAATTAACTCAAAAATTATATAAGTGAAAAGAAAATACAATGAAAAACACTTAAATGCTTCAATATATACAACTTCATCGTAGTCAATGGTAGTGTCTGACTGAAGATCAGGATGAAAAATTAAATTAAAATTAAAACTGGAAAAATCAAATTAAATCAACAGATAGGAAAATTAATAGTGTTAATACGTAGTTGTATGTAATTATTACTCCGTAAATTGAATAAATTTTATAATTTTAAATTTTTAGCGAAAAAACTTTGGCTATTAGCCAGTTTTTTTTCTTGGTGATAGTTGGCTAATCGCTAGCTTCCCATTGGCTTTTAGCCAAGGATACAAGTCTTATTTAGCCATAGAATAGTAAAAAAATCGTAGCTAATCGACAAGGATCAGTCACTAACCCTTGATTTTCCCATAGCTATTAGCCAAGGATTTTTAAATTTTCCCTTTGCTAATAGCCGAGGATTAGTGACTACAATGTTACTAGGGCTTGCCATGAATTTTTGATAGTTACAAAAAAACCATTGGAAGCAACTGGTATCATAGATACCAACCACAATCGTGCTCCCGACTCAACTTTTCTTCATATCTGATCAACTTTATTGATCGTAGATCAACTATTTCAACATTGATCGAACGACAAGAAAGTTAATCTCGTATCAAGAAAAAATGTGTGGGAACGTGTTGTGTAATATGGATTTTGATGTGAAAGGCCTCTAGTAGAGTCGGCATAGTAGTTGCATAGTAGTTGCATCCAAAACATTCAAGGTTTTGATTTGTTGACCTACAGTTATCATTTATCTCGAAGGAGCAGTTATGATACATAAAAAATTCAAAGTGATATTTTTTTTAATCTTTTATACACGCAAGACATTGGTGACCATGTTCTTCTGATGCTGAAAATGAAATTATACAGAATTATTGCCTCAAAATGGAAAACCTAAAATAGCCCATAAATCAAGAAACAATTTTCCCAAAAATATGTAAAATATATTAGTCCCTTCATAAACTGTAAATCCAAAGTTGTCAAATTGACTAGGTTAGTCAAAGGATACTCAATTTGATTAGCTTTTATTTAGTGCTTACACTTGTGAAAGAACGAACATGCAGACGAAAGCTGTAAATGGTTTCCTTTAACTCGCATTTTCTGAACAATTTTTTCAAATTATACATTTTTAATGACATTGTACCCAGACTAAAAAATGCCGAAATAAAGAAATTGTAATCTTTTTCAATTTAGTTCAAAGCTGGTCGAAATTGTTTTTAAATAGAATTGTAACTTTTAAGTCGTTTTAAGTCAAGAAAAAAATTGGTCAACATATAAAAGCACTCCTCTATCTTGGTTTAAAGTTGTTTCCACTTCTGCACATGACCAGACGTTGAGCGAGAGAGAGTGATGAAGAGAGAAAGGGATATGGAGAGAGAAAGGGATATGAAGAGAGAAAGGGATAAAGATAGAACGAGTGAAAAGTCGGGACTGTTCGATAGAGAAAAAGAGGATAGCGATATTACAAAACTTGACTGGAATATTTGCTTGCTAAAAAGGACATCAAACTAAACAATTTCTTAATTAAATAATAATTAAATAATAATATAATAATAATTATAATAATAATAATAATAATTAAATAATAATATAATAATAATTATAATAATAATAATACTAATTAAATAATAATTAACAAAGGATATCAAACGAAACAATTTGATTAAATTTTATTATAATAAAATTTAATGTTCAGTATAAAAATAGTTAAAAAATTACGGTCGTTAAAACATTTTAAAATTTCAAAAACTTTATACAAATGTCTAACCTAAATGCTTTACATCGAGAATAAATTTTATGAAAGTTTTACTCTATGGACTGTCAATTTTTTTCCTTTTTTATTTTTTATCTTGTTTTATTTCTTTTTATTTTTTATCTTGTTTTATTTCTTTTTATTTTAACTAGTAATCCCTTATTCATTGGACTGCTTGTCAATTGTTGGTGTTGGCCCAGGATTTTGAATAGCGACGTCTGCCTCAACATTTGCCTCAGCACCAATTGAAGCTGAGGAACAGGCTAAGTCTGCCTCGACATTCGCCTCGACATTTGCCTCGAAATTCGCCTCGACATTCGCCTCAACATTCGCCTCAGCCTGTTCCTCATTTTCAATTGGTGCTAAGTCTGCCTCAATATTTGCCTCAACACTCGCCTCAGCACCAATCGAAGCTGAGGAACAGGCTGAGTCTGCCTCGACATTTGCCTCGACATTCGCCTCGACATTCGCCTCGACATTTGCCTCAGCCTGTTCCTCATTTTCAATTGGTGCTAAGTCTGCCTCAATATTTGCCTCAACATTTGCCTCAACACCAATCGAAGCTGAAGAACAGGCTAAGTCTGCTACAGCACAGTCTACTGTCGAAGAAGAAGCTCCGTCAGCAATAGCATTGATGGAGACAACGCTAACTGTAGCTTCCAACTTGTCGAAGTTGATCTCCATGGCTTCTGATTTATTAGAACATTCTTTTATCATATCGTCAACACAACCGGTCTGTAGAATATTAGCTTTGTCACTAGACTTTCTTTCTTTTATCGTGAGATTAGATTCTTCGTTCAGTTTATTTTTGCAATCTGCTTCAAATTGTTTCTCAATTGCAATTGGTTGCTTAAATTGGCAGCCTGTCTCACTAATTTCCTCAGGCTCGTTTGGACTTTTTTCTTCTTCGCTTCTCTTAAGTTGAGGGCTTAAGAAAGTGGTTTTATTTGAATATTCATTCAGTTGGTCTTCGACGTTAGGTATTAAATTATGGTTCATCTTGATGTCTGTGCTTGGGTTACAATTGCTAGGAACATTAGGATCTTGATCATCTTTAGAGTTAAGCAAACCAACACACCTACTAGCACATGGTTCTAAAATTTGTAAACTTGGCTTTGAATCGTTGTCCTTTTTAGTCTCCGAACCCCTCAAACAAATAATTGTGTCAATTATATTCACATCATCGCTCGATTGGGAATAATTTCGTTTGGATTTCCGGTTTGTGTAACGAACTGCATCACTGGTGAAGCAATTTCCGTTGTTTGGGTTGACACCGAGAGACGAATTACCAAGTTGAGGTCGGGTCTCTGTTTCAGGTCGAGTCTCTTTTTCAGGATTGAGCAACGACTCGGTTCCAATCTCATAATTGGAATGGCGGGAATTTAGGCTAAATCCGGAACCAAAAAAGTCGTTAAGGTCGACCACGGTTTCAGCCGACAAGGCTCTTCCTTCTTCCAGCCTTCTTGACCTCCACAAAAAAAAGTTTCGAGCAATTATTTGACTTACGGATGAGCGAAACACAAAAAAACTGTCCATGGCCAGAAGGATAACTTGGAACGCAAAAGCTGCAGTGAGATACATCTGAAAAATAGACAGAATGTTTAAGAAATGTTTTGCCAATATACCACCATGCCAATATACCACCATGCCAATATACCACCATGTAAATATAGCATGTCACCATACTACCATAACACCAAGCTAAGACTAAACCATTCTTTCTAGTATAAAAAATAAATCATGACAGACTAGTCTCCAACAAAATTCAACCTCGTCTCCACAGCACAACCCCAAAATATTTTTCGGTTCAAAACTACCAACCAAAATTTTTTCCACACATAACTGTCCTTACCACAACATTATGTTCCACGAAATTATGTTCCACGACATACACTTACACGAGAATATCAAAATATTAACAAGGTAAAAAATTAACAACATACCTGCACCCAAATCAATTCAATTTTTTCTAAACAGCGCTCCATAAAACCCATTTTTCCCACACGTCACTGTTTTCCTACGCAGACGACCGAGAAATTCATTCAACAAATCACTGTTATAAAATTAACGATCCTTCCGTGTACATCCACTCATACACCCCCCCACACACACACCCACACCCCAAAATGGAAGTCAACTTACAAACATTGTTAACGAGTGTTTCTCCAATTTATTTTCAGCCAGGCTGTCCCTCAAACAAGGTATTGCAGCAATGAAGATGGCAAACATACATAGATCTAGAGCTAAACTCTGAAAAAAAATTTAAACTGTAAAAAATATATATTTGTTTTTCAAAGTTTTGCCACATAAATACAGCACAAAAATAATTGTAATAAATAATAGATGATAAATAGATAGATAAATTATAATAAATAATAGATGATAATAAACAAACAATATATAGTGAATAATAGATGATACATAATGAATAAATAAATAGATAATAAATAAACAAGTGACTAAATAAAAAGAATGAAATGTTTGTCGGTGATACAAGGACTTGATATTTAAAAGTAACTTGAATATATTTTTTCAGTCATTTTATGTTCTGTATTGTAGTCTATGAAGAGGATTGCTTAGTGGTTGACGTGACTGGTGATCATGAGCTCTTTGGTCAGATTAGCTCTCAGTTTAATCTTACAGGAACATTTGTTGAAGTTTGGACGTACATCGGCACTGTAACCAAAGGCAAGGTTAGGCACTGCAACGTTGTGGTTATTCAGCGTCACCCGGTTAGGTGCTGAAAATGAAGGGTGTTCAGCATCACCCGGTTAGGTGCTGAAAATGAAGGGTGTTCAGCACAACCGGGTTAGGTATAGCACAACCAGGTTAGGTATAGCACAACCTAGAGCCTACAGTACAACAACACCAGTCAAAAAACTTCTTTCCGTTTATTTAAAAAAGTTGAAAATTAACCACCCACCAAAACGCTCAATTTAATGCTCTTCTGCGCCGCGCAAAAATTTTGGTACATCTCAAAAGTTGCCAGAAGCGACGAAACCATAATGGTCGCGAACGTCCAGTATTTGACGCAGCTTAGAAGCTCGTCTTGTCCTATTCGTCCCTGGCCATCCCCACTTTTCACTACGGCCATTGTCACAGTTATCTGAAAATTAGAAATAAAAATATTTTCGTTATTTTTAATTCTATATTTTATACCAAAGACAAAAACTCGTTAGCCGTGTAATAAAATTGGGGAAACCACATTAACGGTGTAAGTGAAGTTGCTTTGGATATGGATAATAGGCATTTGTTTTGAAAAACCTAGACACAATTAAATATATATTCCCGTGGTGAGAAACTAAAAAAAATAAAGGATTATAGTAAATCACTTAAAGTTACTTCACAACAAGACATTTCAACGATAACTGAACACTTGAATTTGAGTAAGGAAAAGACGAAGCTAAATAAATAGTATCAAAAAGGTTCGTTTTTTTAAAATACTTGACTTATGTAAAATTGAGGCACTATAGGAACTCACCAAATACAACCTAACCTAATTCTCACGTATGTAAAACAGTTAAATAAAGCCTTCATAGTAAAAAAAGAAGTACTTTAATTTTGAAAAAGTACTTAAATTTCAATAATTTATTTATCAAATAAATACTAGAATACTTTATTTTTAAGTTCTCACCACGGGAATATAAATATTTCATTGTGTAAAAGCTTTTCGCCAAGTTATTTTCAAAACAAACTCCTATTAGCCATGTCCAAAGAAACTTCACTTTCACCCATAAGTCTAATCGAACTATAGCTCTGCCCCGCTTCACATATAAGCCTTAATGGTATTACCCACATCAAGTCAATGTGTATACAAGTTGCATCAAAGCTACAACAGCAACAGTATACATAGAACACTGGTTGGAAACAGCTGTTGTGCTTCCACAAGTATACCCAACCTGTGAACCCAATTACACATCTTGACTTGATGTGGGTAGTACCATGAAGGGTTATATGTGAAGCGTGGTAGAGATAAAGTTTTATTAGACTTATGTGAAGTAACAAGTTGTTGTCTCTTGTATAAAATGTAGAATAAAAAGTGACAATATTTGACTCCATTAAAGTTGGGTTGACGCCATTTTAAAAGTTTGGCTCAGTGAGGAACCTGTATTTTTTTTTAGAAAAAAACATCCATTTGACGATTTTTTTATATTTTAATGAAAACAAAGAACATTTAAAAAAACACATTTATAGGATAATTCTAAAACATTATGAGCAAATAAATGTGTTAAGCTAACCAACCAAGCGACTAACCTATAAAGCGACTAGCCAATAAAACAACTAGCCAATAAAACAACTAGCCAATAAAACAACTAGCCAATAAAACAACTAGCCAATAAAACAACTAGCCAATAAA
>JARUHE010069080.1:0-15526 GCA_031471125.1 Archaeomysis grebnitzkii
TGAGATATTCTAAATGATATAAGGTTTTTATCTTTCTTGTACTAGAAAATAAATAAATTAACGAACTTATACGACACGACACTAAGATAATTAAAAAAGAAAACAAAAATAGACAAGGATTAGCTATTAAAGGGGATATATTAACAAGAAAATTGAAACCGTCTATTAATGAATAAAATTTATAATTTTGTAATATTGTACATACATAATTAAAAACAGTAATTATAAATAAACCAACTATGCTGACTTAGAACATATGGATAAACAAAAAGAAATTAATCATATGAAAACCAAATTGATTCTTAAAAAGTATTTTATTGTTTTAAATATACATTTCTAGTCGACAAAGAGTTGAAGTTCCAAACATTTTACTAATGGGTAATAAATTACAGATTGGTCGGTAATTGTTACCGTCATATGAATCACCCGACATGTAGACGGGAACAACTCGGCCTCTTTAAGCAAATTCGGGTAAACGCCCTTTGAAACGTTCTATTGTATAAGTGAGCAACAATTGGTACAAGTATATGATCATTTGAATTTAAAAGCTTAGACTTAGAATTTATAGGACTAGGTAGGAAAACCTACTTGTATACCCATATCCAATCTCGTTCCACAACTTATCTAGTCTAGTTTTAATATAGACAACATTAACAAATTGTTTGACGTTTGTTTTAAAATAGTATCTACCTAATAGATAAAAATTGGCAAAAAGAAAAGTTAATTGTTAACTACAGGAATATTATCAAACATTTCATGATCAATAGATTGAGGCAAATGTTCCACAACTTGTAATGGTATACGAGTAAACAAAATTGTTTACAAATAATAATAATAATAATAATAATTCAAAGTTTTTTATATAGCGCACCAATAAATACTTTATTCTGCTGCGCTTTACATAAAATAAGGTTAAAACTATGGAACAGAATTAAAAACGAAAATTACGTCTAAAAGATCAAAGGAGATGAGTATAAAAACGTTTAAAACGTTTTCCTACATAAAAGCTTGATTAAAAAGAAAAGGTTTTAATTGTTTTTTAAAGACCAACAATGACGATTCATTTCTTAGGGATAATGGTAACACAGTCCATAGGTGGGGGGCACAGTAATGAAATGATCTGTCTCCTGTTTACTTTTTATTAATGGTTTCAATGAATTAATTTGATCATTAGACCGTAACGACCTAGTTGAATGAAAGGATCTATTTGTTAAAGTTGAAAGGTAGTTTGGGGCTATTTCATGAAGACATTTGAACTTTGTGATCAATATTTTAAATCTTATTTTATACTGCACCGGCAGCCAATTCAGTTCTTTTAATATTGGAGTTACATGAGAAAATTTGTTTAAATTCTCAAGCATTCTTGCAGAGTTTTTTTTTATTTTTTTAATTTTATTTATTTGACAATTTGATAAACCATAAAAAATAGAGTTACCATAATCGATATTAGAACCAATGAGGCAATGAATTAATGATTCAATAGTATATATACTTAGATATTTTTTGAGATGTCGTATTTTTGTAAGCTGGTAGTGCGAAATTTTACTGAGATTGTTAATGTGACTATTGAATAAAATATTATGATCGAACACTACACCAAGGTTTTTTTACTGTTGTTGTAGGCTTTATGATCGATTGACCAACATACATCGTTATATTGGCAGGATCAAGTTTATTAAGTTGTTGGGGTGTTCCAATTAGTATGAGTTCCGTTTCATTGTCATTTAATTGCAATTGTTCAGTTAAGAGGAAGGTTCGAATTTCCTTTATACAGTACAACTTTGCACTTTATTAATTTGAACATTTAATTGTGTTTTTGAGGGAGAAGATGATACTTAGATCTGCGTATCATCGGCATATGATGTACTGATACATTGTGTTTCTTTCATATATCTGACAAAGCACTTATATAAATAAAGACAACAATAGGGCCCTTGCAACTATCCTGTGGAACGCCTGTCTTTAACTAAACCTGATCAGAATGAGTATTATTAATATTGATACATTATGATCTGTTTTCTGTATTAAACCTGAATTTATTTTTGTAAGCAAGGTTTCTGTACTGTGGAATTTCTTATATGCATAATTATTGATTGAAAATTGACCAGTTGATTGTAAATATGGAACAAGCTGTGTCAGGGGGCTGCTTTTTCTCTGTTTTTGATAATAATGACAAGTTACTAATTGGTCTATAATTGTTATAGGATGTTTCACCGTTTGTTTTTTTAATTATTGGTGTAACGACAGCAGATTTGAGCGAATTCTGAAAAACTCCAGTCGACAAAGAACTATTTACAATCATAGTTATTATTGAGAGTAAAACAGAAAGACAACTTTTTAGCACAGTTGTTGGTAAAAGGTCTAAACAAAATCAGTCAATGGTTGTCTATATAAATTACTTCTACCATCATGCTTAATTTTAAATTATTACTTTTTTTCCTTTCGGTTAAGAAAACTATCTATCCAAATGTATTCAATGTAAATTTAAATTTCAAACTGCTTTACATAATATAATTTTCTGAGTTTTTTAGTTACCAATGTTAATCAATTTTTATACTTAACACAATTTTTAGACCTCTAAAGAAATTATAAAATTGATAGTTAATCTTAATATATTATTCTATATAATTTTTTAGTCAACCAAGGATAATTAAACTTTGTATTTACATTATTTTACAATTAAAATAAAAATTATTCATTATAATTAGTGAACGTCTTATGATAAAGTGCAATTAAAAGATTCATTTACACAATTTAAATTAAAAACATCTTGAAATGAATAACTCTTACTACTACTCGAAAATAATTGAACTGTATGTTCATTTAAAATTTTAAAGTTACACATTTCACTTGTCTCACTTTTAAAAATATAAAAAATAGGAAAAATGTATTTAACCCGAGATTTTCTCAGCTCCCAATCTAAAGTTATTTCATATTTGATCTATCAATGAAAACTGCATAATTGGGTTTCAAGGTTGACTCTATTTAGTTTCGATATGAATAGAAAATAATTTTTGTTAAGTATTTAATTTATAAATTCATCAATATAAAGAGACTGTGATGGATTATATAAATTTAAATTAAATTCCCCAGTCAAACTTATTTTTTGATTTGGTGTAAAATTATTTAGTATTTGGTTAAATAATGTCTCGAGAACTGTATAATGATTAGTCTTAGGTGAACTATACAATGCACATATACTGTATAAAACAATTTCTTACAAAAGATAGTTGAACCATTCACAAAAAGTATAATCCTCATAAATACTTACCTTATAGTGCATGTCATAATATACATTATATACCACCCCCATAACCATTTCTATATACATGTACCATCCATCGCTGGCACAAGTATCTGACATTATGCACACCGAAAAACGAGAATAATAGTTATTAATTATTATTTTTTGTTGTAAATTCCATATTGTGAAAACCAATGGTATATTTACACAGTATGAAAAACTTCAGATACTTGTGCCACCGATGGATGGTACATGCTTATAACCTGACGTTTCAAAACCAAGGTCAATATCTGCAGTGACCCGTGCTTCAAAATAAATAGTAAAAACAAACATTATAACTATAATAACGGTAAAACTGACTTAAATTTTGTACGGCAACTCCTTTTACATTAAAATCAAACAAAGAGAATGACTTTAGTAAAGAATTGCTAATATTATCTTTAAATTTGTTCAGCAAAACATCAATGCAAGTAACATGTTACAGACTTTTAACAATTATGAGTTCTAGAAAAGCAAAACAGGAATTGTATATAAATTTAAGTAAGAAAAAACAGTGAAGTTTGATTAATTAATGCGTTTAGACACTGATTGTTGGTAACATCTACAAATTATTAGAAAGATCAACAGAGTTATTGATTTCAGTTTCCAGCAAATACAGCAGCAACATTTTCAAATTTGTTTCCTTTAGATTGTCGTGATTTTAAAGTATGTTGCTTGATCCTTTCTTCGATAACAAATATAAGTAATAATAAGAACAATAATGATAAAAATAATAATAATAATAATAATAATAATGAAAGAAATAATAATAATAATACAAGAATAAAAATAAGAATTCTACTAATAAGATTGAGAACAAAAATAATAATGATGATAATGATAATTTAACAAGAAAAATAATAATAATATTAACATTAGTAATAGTAATGTTAATAACAATAATAAAAATAATAAAAAGAGCAATAATAAGAACAACATTAATAATAATAATAATAAGAAGAGCAATAATAAGAACAACATTAATAATAATAATAAGAAGAAGAACAATAATAAGAACAACATTAATAACAATAAAAACCATAATAACAATAATATTTAAAGATCCTTCCTTATGGCGGATTGGGACATCACTTGGTTTCTTTAAACAATCGTATCTACACCTTCACGTATACATTTATTATGTAAATGTATACATTTAATATACATTTACTATTATTATTATACATTATACATTTAGTATACATTTATTATTACATTTATTATACATTTATCATTATACATATATTATATAAATGTGAAATAACGGGCCCAATAAATGCCTTGATCACCATCAAAATATCTGGTTTCAAATTATGTAAGCTGTTACCATTATTAGGCAATGAATTAATTATGTTCAAAATTGCATTCAAATTTGCAGGATCTATAAAACATGAACTTTTAATACGTGGAATACTTTCAAACAAAGCGAAGTTAACGTTTACTGGGAATGGTTTGCTTAGTTTTTTTTACTATACTTTTGAAATAATTTTTAAAATAACTAACCATTTGAAGGCCTTTAACTTCGTTGCCTATGTTATCCATAATATTCAATATACAATAACAATAATAACAACAAAAATAGTAACAATAGAAATAATAATAATAATACAAATAATAATAACAATAAAAATAATAATAATAATGTTAAGAATAATAATAAGAATAACAATAATGATAATAATAATTCAATAATAATAACAATAATAACAATAATAATAATACAATAATAATAAAAATAATAATAATAATAACAATAATACAATAATAATAGCAATAATAACAATAATAATAATACAATAATAATAATAATAATAATATCAATAATAATAATAACAATACAATAATAATAAAAATAACAATAATATAATAATAATAGCAATAATAATAAAAATAACAATAACAATAATAATACAACAATAATAACAATAATAATACTAATATTGCAATAATAATGCAATAATAATGCAAGCGACGGTGGAACCACACCGATGTTATTTCGAGAGGTTGAGGCGGCTGAAGTTGAGGGGACAAGAACGGCACCTGTGGTTGCCTAGCAACGGATCTCCAGTGTTCGTTCCTCCAATGTCTTATCTCGACGTTATCTTTATCTTCGTTTTTTACTTAATCAAATTAATAACTTTATATTATTATATTTTTATATTAGTTTATTTTTTTGTTCTATTTGTATTATCCTTTTTTTAATGTAGCACTTTTATTATAAGTATTATTATTATTATTCAATTATTTATTAATTTATTTTTTTTCATTCTACAGTTTCGTTTTTTGTAAAACCATAATTTTTATTTAACTTTTTTCATTAAGAAAAACTAACTTGTGTTGAATTGAATTTAAAAAATGTTTTTAATACCCTTGAAGAGACAAACAAATATCTATTATGAGGAAAATATATAAAACAAACAAATAAATATAATTTTGTTTCTCATTTACGATGCAATTCTAGAACAGAATAATTTGATAAAATAATTATAACCCAATTATAAATAATTTACCAAGGATGAAAATCATTTACTTGAGAGAAATACAATTATAAATAAAATACAATATAATATAAAATATAAATAAAATACAAAATATAAAATATAAAATATAAATAAAATACAATTATAAAAATACAATGCTTTCTTAACATGTTAATTGTTACTTTATAGGCTAGTTTATTTTTATTTTTATTGAAAGTAGTTTCATTTTTTATTTGTATTCACTAAACATAATCAAAGTTGCATATTTGAATTCTAATTGTTGGACATAGTTCAGTAATATAGAAAGGAGTAACCAATTAATTAAATTGCTTAAATTCAATTATATTAAGAAAATTAAATTAATTTGATTAAACAAAATTAATTAAATTGATTAAAAAAATACCTAACAATTTATTTAAATTACATTATGTTAATTAAATTCCATCATATTAATTAAATTACATTATATTAATTAAATTGCATCACATTAATTACATTCAATAAATAAATATAATTAATTAAATTAATTAAATTAATTAAACTAAATAGATTAAATTAGTTAAATTAATTGAACTAATTAAAATAAATAAACCAATTAAATTAATTATATCAATTAAAATAAATAAATAAAGTTCATTAAATTAAACAAATTAATTAAATATATTTTTATTCAAGGGAGTATAGTGTACACCATCGTCATTTTAGTGTTAAGCCAAATTTTTGTATAATCAAGGTGGGCTTTTTCACTTAACATATAGTAATAATAATAATAATAATAAGAAGAAGAAAAATAAGGAAAATACATAATGAAAATAATATGTAATAATAGTAATAATAGTAATATATAATCGTAATTATATATAATAATAATAAAAATAACATATAGTAATAATAATAATTATAATGATAATAATATAATAATAATTGTATATAATAATAGTAATAATAATAATAATAATAATAATAATGCTAATAATTTATAATAATAATAATAATAAGAATAATAAAATATAATAATAATTATATATAATAATAATAATAATATATAATAAAATTATATATAGTAATAATAATAATATATAACAATAATAAGAAGAAAAAGAATAATAATATGTAATAATAATAAGAAAAAGAATAATAATGTATAATAAAAGGTGAAATTGAAAAAGACCGGCATTATCGCGTCGGACGCTGTAAGAAAACTGCAGTATTTAAGGAAATTTAGCATTATAGTGACCCACCAAAACAAAACTTAACCTGACTTTGCTCCTCAAATGGTTTTTGGTGGCTAAAAACACCTATTAGAACCAATACACTAATTAAAACAAGTACACTTGGTACGCTTGTTAATTGTAAACATCAATTGAAACGCCATCGTACAGCGTGCGAAGCGATAATGCTGGTCTTCATCAACTTTGTCCTAATAAAAATCATATGGAATAATAATAATGTATAATGATAATTACATATAATAATAATAATATATAGCAACAATTACATATAATGATAATAAAAATTTATAACAACAATAATATATAATAATAATAGTATGTAACAATAATGATAACTGAAATAAAAACAATAATAACAACAACAATTATTATTTTGATCCAAATAATTGTGAATCGCCACAAAGCTTTTCTTTTTTTTTGTCATTGTTGTCGTTGTTGTCGATGAGTTTGTTTTGTACCCGATTCCTCCAATGCAAATTCAACTTCAAACAAACACCATTCAAACTATTTTAAAATGCTCGAAATAACACAAATGAGGTATACAAATCATGATGAATAAACATTTATGTCCCATTTTAATTCTTAAGTAGAAGTTAAAGTAGAAGCTGAAGTCTACTGCATCACACAGTTAACGTATAGGCCTAAATTATATTATGTTTTCACAGTTGGTTCACAGGTATTGGTGTAACTATTATACTTATTATTATTGTTATGCTACTGATGTCTCTTTTTAACTACCAAATATTGTACGTTGTGATATCTACATGACTTTGCCCGGTTACCAACAGTGTTTGTAATTACCGACACCTTAAGCTTAGTTTAAGGTGTTGGATTGTATGGTGCATTACAATTAACATTAGAGTGTCCGCATTTGATAGTATTATATGTACGCATGCGTCAACTTTTTGTTTCTTTAGATAAAATAATTCCCGAAATGTTTTACAAATTTATTATGCTTTCTCAAAATATTTAAAAATGAAATCAGATCTCTTATTTTTTTTTTATTTGTTTGCCAAAATTTATTTTTGGTTTATTTTATAATTGGATCGACAATAGCACAAGTGAAGTAAGCTTTATGTTATTTCAATGTGGGTTACCTTACTTGTGCTATTTTTTATCTAAATAGTTGTAATAGGTTTCCATTTAATATTATAATCGGACGTTTAAAAACGTCCATGCTTCTTAAATTGATATTTGTATTTATATTATTAATTATGATATACTTAACTTAATGGAATATTTACTATTTTTATAAGAAAATGTTAAAAACTAATAATGTTTCTTTCAAAAACTAAGGTTCAAGGTAAGTATTATAGCAATGGTAAAACCTATAATAATAATAATAATATATTTTAATAATAATAATTTAATAATTTAGTAATAATAATAATAATAATAGATTTAAAGAAATTTAGTGACAAATAATAATGAAAATATACAAAACAGTTTTGTCAGAATGCGCCAAGCCATCACGTGAGTTGAAAAAAATAAAAAAAACTTTTTTGATAATGCCGTAGGTTTAAAATTGATCTTGTTTCTGTTGTATAGAATCCCTTAATTAACACCGTATCTTTAATTAGACGTTTTATCATGACTTAAATATGTATATATATATGTGTGTGTATAATAATTAACAGTACTAGTTGTTCTAAGTTAAAATTGATACAATTCGCTATAGTTGAAAGACATAAAAACAATTTAGTGTAATTTCAGAACTCAAATCTGGACCTTTCTTTCAACTAAACTGGACTAAGGTTCACAGTCAACTTTAGCTAAAAGAAGGGTCCAGATTTGAGTTCCGAAATCAGACTAAAAATATGTGCTTTAATTATACCTAATTGTATCAATTTTATATTATATATGTACATATATTCTTTGAGGGATGTTTTATTAAATATGATTGCATATTTGCAATTTATTAATTTTGTTTGACTATCTCAAGTTTTTTAACCAACGTTTTTGTTCATTGATTATATTTAAAAATAAGTTTAAAAACATCCTTTAATTCACTAGAAACGTCTAGCATGTTCACAAAAATATTTAAATTAATAAATTGGTTGTTAGACATAAATATACAGAGGGTAAAGTTGCTATAATAGAGTATAACGAATTAATTTATAATTTTTGTCATTTTGATAACTACTATTTTAAGTATAAAGTTTACCTAATATTTCTTTTGAATATTGATAAACTAACTCTTAACAAACAATTCATTAAGTGTTTTTTTCTTGTTTTTAGAATAAAGAAAAACATTTCATGTTCGACGCGACGTTTGTAGAGCCATTCCGGAAACAGAATCCCAATTCCTTGACACACTGTTTGATAAATCCTCGAATAATTTCAATTTCTTGGCACCCTGTTTAATGAAACATCGAATAATTTCCATTTCTTGGCACCCTGTTTGATGAAGCCTCGAGAAATTTCAATATAATTACCAATTGTCTGCATCGAGGCAAGGAAAGAGAGGAGCAGACCGGCCCTTGCTTGGTGTGTCTTGGCTGACTTATGAATATGCAAGACATTCGAGAAATCAATCAAGACGTTGATCACAAGTCCTGGATTTTCCCCTTCATTTAATATACTAACTTCAGCTACATTTGGTGGCCAAGACGATGTCCTCAATTGCATCCATTCTGTGTCCTTAGACGATATTAATTTGCTATGATTTTTGTGTGGTTAATGTTCTTATTGTTTTTTTGGTACGTCCTTAATTCCATTCTAATGAATATTAACAACCTTTGTTGCAGTAAATAAACATGTACAGAACACGTTATGAAGTATGTGTATATACAAACACACACACATATATATATATACGTATGTATATATGTATATACCAACATTTCTACTTTCATATGTAATTTCATAGTGGAAAAGTAGTCTTCGGGTTCGTTTGGCCTACAATGGTGTAATTCAAGATTACATGTGAGTACCTGGTCTACTGAACTAACAATCAAATTCATTTAAAGATAGATTTATGTGCTACGTACGTCCATTTGCTATTTGAATATGATCTATATTTCATTTCTTTATTTTTTGTTATCTAATTGTATAGTTTTTCTCTTTGTACAGGTGAAGCCATTTTCCTTACATGTATATGTATATATTTATATATTTATAACTTTTTAAAATTTAAATTCAGCTATATGTCTATATAATATTTAAAAATTATAAAAATACAAAATATATTTATTTTACTATGTAATTCAGTTACAATTTCTAATAAGAAGTATATATATGTTTTCGTCAGGTGTCTTATATAATTTAGACATGAAGGCCAGGTACACTTGAAGGCCGAAATGTTGATATATATATATTTAATAATATTATATTTTATTTCCTAAAACCATTTACCACTATTTTCACTAATAATTTAAAATATATATAAACATATATATAGTATGTACATATAGGTTATATATATACATGTTTATGTAAATATACATATAACAGATGTTCATCGCATGGAAGGCTAGCATGGAGGGAAGAAGATTCAAGGTTAACATTGAAAATACAAAGTTCATCGTCACAGGAGACGAAGTTGAGGATGGAGTCCAGACGGGAAAATACCCATGTGGAGTATATGGACGTGAAGTGGGAAATAGTTCCATTTTGTGTGAATCCTGTAACAAATGGATTCTTAAGAGATGCAGTGGCCTGGTGTATCTCAACAGTGTGTCAAACTTTGTATGTCCAAAGTGTACTAAGCGGAGTTGCTGTGGATAGACGTGGGGTGTTTGTGGTGGATGGTTCTACTGTACAGCAGGTGGAGTATTTCTGCTATCCTGGTGATGTACTAGACTGTGGTGGTGCTGAGAGGGCAGCAAGTGCCAGGGTGCGGCAGCTTGGGGAGGTTGGATGGAGCTAGCTGGGCTGCTGTCAAATAAAAGTATACCACTGTTGCACCGCAGTAGATGCTATGAAGCATGTATAAGACCTTGGCCATTAACTGATACTGTGGAGTGAATCCTCATTGAAGGCAAAAAGGTTATAATCTTGGTGACTATTAACCATTTAAAAGACTGGGACAAGCAATTGTGATAAAACTTTAAAAGAACAGGACAAGAATGTGTACCAAATTTAACAATATTATTAGTGGCATAGATTAGCCAATAACATTCAAATAGTTAAAAATAAACTTTCTTATACATTAATTTTAGATTGCATCGTGCTCCGACCGCAACCAGTGTAAGCAAAGATCGAAAGATATTATCTTTGAAGACTTTCTCTCAGCTACTTTGCAAGTTTACAAGCGTTCAGGATATGAAGGTTATTCATATTTAGGTTAGGTTACGCTAGGCTAGGCTAGGTAATACAATGCAATGCAATGTTCTTCCAAATATGTGAAATAACCTTCCACATTTAGTTTTTGAAGACCGTACTTTGATGGTTCCTTTTTAGGGATTTTTCATGTTCACTACTTTTTAAACAGGACCTCAAGTAAAGTTTTGCCCTAATTCCTATTAACGCTGTCTGTTAAAAACGGAAATATATCAAAAATGGCAACTAAAAATTACTCTACACAACTTGAAAAGTACCTTGTACAATTTGGAAAGTACCCCGCATTAATTCCTATTTAAAAAGTCAATTTTTGGCTAACGAAGGAACATTATGGACTCTCACCTAACCTGATCTGACTTCGCTCTTCAAATGGTGCATTGTTGGCCAAATGTGCACCATTTGAGGATCAAAGTCAGGTTAGGTTATTTTCATAAAATACCTTGCATATCTTACCTTATTCTTTAGATGTTGCCAAAATACAAAATAAGTGAAATTGTATAAATGCCCATTGTAGACCCACACTTCAACTAGCCTAACCTGACCTGACCTGAATTTTCCCCTCAAATGGTCCATATTTGGGCAAACAGAGGCCAATGAAGGAATAAAGTCAGCTTAAGTTATGTTAGGTAAGGTTCTAAGTTTCTATTTTAGGCAAAATTGGACCAAGGATTCGAAATTTACATAGAATACCATACATACATCTTTCCTTAAATGTTGCCAAAATACAAAACAAGAGGTGAAGCTTGAATAATGCCACATTTCGATAGCCGTTGTTAAGATTTACCCGGAAAATATATCAATGTAGCTCCAACAAATCTAAAAATCTATTAAGAACACATGAGCAATGGAGGAATATATTCTGGAAATGGTAGAATTGAGAGATCGGATGTTTTTGTCGAGCGTAGCAATTCCAATAATGTCATCAGCGTTAGATGAGGACTTAAATGCTTATGTATCGTCTATGGTTTTTAAGATTTCGGTTAGTTTTTAGTTTGGACGTACATGGTTAATAGGATTTTGCTTTGGCAAATGGCTTTGCAAAAAGCTTGAATGCATTGAAATATGGGTTACTCACACTGACCTATATATATATAGATCAGTGGTTACTCATGTGGGATTTTTGAAAAAAATTAACATAGTAAATATAACCCGTAACCTATTTCGAATGTGAATCATACTATGTCGGCTATTATTGTTTATTGTCCTCTTGTGTGTTTACACTCGGTATGTACAAGCAGGTTGAGTTAGGTAAGTTTATGTAGTTTTTTAAGATTTTAATTTTCTATGAATTAGAAATAAAGTATACATAAATAGCCTCAACGGTGATTGTTTTTATTAAATAATGTTTTCTAACTTTGTAACACTATTTTTTATTAAAATTCTGATTTGTGAACTTGTAAAATTTTCAATAAATTCTATGTTTCACGTTTTCTTTTTTATTTATGCATCAATGGATTGGTAGGTGATTTTTTTATCGAAGGACGTTTTCTCACTTTGTAATAACATTTTTGATTTTTCAAGTTACTGAATTAATGGTCGCGAGACATTTCTATTGTTTGGTTCGTGGATGATGATGGTACAGTTTGGTAGGCCTTCATTGTTTTTGGTTTTAAGAGCGAACCTTGGACGGCTGGGGCAGCCGTTTAAAATGTCATTCACATTAATTCCCGCAAAGTTTTACACACTGGTGTAAGTATGGATTTATTTTTGAGATTGGTATTTTAATTTGAACTACAGTTGATGTATTGGCAAATGTTAGTGATATCAAAAATCTAATATTTTTAGAAGATCGAGCTTTCTGTAAGGCAAACGAGTTAACAGAGGATGAAGAAGCCTCAAGAAATTAATTTGGAAGCAAGCCACGTATTATTTATAGGATGCCGGTATCACCTGACTACAAACATCACACAACTCTCCCATTCACTCATTATCTTAAGTGAAACCAATATCATATCTTGATGTTTTTGGAGATTGACTTACTCTCCCTGTCAATTTTCCTTGGGTTTCCTTCAGCTGTAGTTTCGGTGGCCATTTCTTAAGGTCCCATACTTTTTTCTTCTCCCTTTTTGTCCTTGTTTTTTCTTATTTGGCTGACCTTTTCTATCCTATATTTGATGTCGCTTTTCTTTTGGTATCTCTTTCAAGTCATTTTTCTTCAAGCATTTCCGTCCTCTTTCACTCTTCCGCCCCAGCCTGATGATTTTCCAACTCGCATCTTAGTTTTTGAGTTCTTGCTTGATTTTAATTTGTTTTTTCTTTTGTTTTAATATTTTCTTTTGGCGCTTACGGTGATTTTACACTGAGATCTGCTCTTTCCATTTGTATCCGTGTTCTACTTTTCCATTTATTGAACCACTGTTACCTTGTCTTCGAAATTTCTACATTATCCGTTGTGTTTTATAATGTTTCTGCTTTTATACTTTTGAGCCTTTACAAAAACTACAATTTACTTTTTCATTTTTAATATTGTTGCTTACATTTTTCTACTTGAACGCATAGGGGTTGTATCTAAACTGTACGTTCTTTCCTTTCTTCAACCAATTATTTCTATATCTTTATTGCTCTCGGTCACCTATTTCACATTTTAGCTCTTTCCTTGTTCAAATTCAATTCTTATTTGCCTCTTTAGGCTGCCTTGTTGCGCTCAGCATCCTGACTTTGAACTTTCCTCTTTTCACATGACTTATGTGGACTTCTAGTTCTGTATGTCGACACTTCTAGTTCGTCACTCTATTCGAAACATGGCATTGTTTACAACTTTGCAGACATTAAAGTGAAGGAATTTTTTAACTTGCTGCCTTCGGCTGTCCAGTGTTCGCTCTTCAAACCACATGAACAATGAAGTCTTATCCACATTAATGCCCGCAAAGTCGTAAACTAGTGTTCAACAGAGAGTGATTTATCATTATGGCATTGTTTCTCGGCGAATTTATGTACATCTTCCTTTATCTTCTTAGTATTTTCTCTATCAAGAAGGATCTCTCAGTATTCTTTCCTGTTCCAACGTGAGACTACTGAAGCAATCTTTTCTGTTGTAAATTTTTTGCACGTCTCCTTTTCGTTTCTTCTTAATACTTTTTTTGCCACGAGGGGTCGCGTCGTCTTTGGTTGATCCAATCATGTTCTGATGTCTTTTTTCTCTTGAATGTCATTAATTCTTCTTTATTCTCCCTGATCCTTTACAACCTTTTTTTTCTGCTCTTATTCAAGTATTTCCTACTAACAGCGCCATCTTAGAAAAATACAACACGGAAGAAGGGTTAAAGCAGATGTTTCTTATTTAACTATAGATTAAAACGTTAGGTCTCGTACATTATTAATTTTATGTGATGGAGTGAATCCATCACATCACACAATAATAACCTCATTAAAATGAACATTGAAAATAATAAGTTCATTTATTTGTAATTAATGTGTATTTCAAGTGAAAGTGACGTAGGAGAGAATGTGGTAGAAATAGAAAGGGAGAAACAAAGTCCACTAGGTAATATTGACTAATTTTTTTGTATGTAAAAGTATAATTATTTCATGAAATAAAGGAGTAGATCTTGAGACTTATGTGTATCAATAAATTTTTTGTTAGTAACTAATAATGGAGTTGGCGTTGTGCAAGTATTATGTGTAGTACTAAAACCAATTAAATACGATAATACTGAAATATATTTATATTATACAGTATAATAAAAATTAACAATGGGATATAAAAATCCAATTTTAAAATACTGTTATGTTTTCTTTAATATTGAGCTCTGTTTGAGAAAAAACAGCTCCTATAAATGACGTCTGGTTGTTGTTTTCTGGACTAGGCCGAAATCTTGTAATTTTTTTTATAATAATGAAAACATTTACAGAGAAATTTGTTTTTAGATGAAAGTTGAAATCATAACCACCCTATACTGGCGTACTTTAAGATTTCTTTTAAATCCGTATTTATGTATTATAATTAAAATTTTACAAAATTTAAATTTATAGTTAACCGGGATTTATATTTAAAAGCTTAGTGAAAAGTATGTTTAAAACAAACGAAGGAAGTGGAGATTCTTCAGTAGAATGCCCGTGGTACTTTTTTGCCAAAATATATATGTTTTTAAGTAAAACTCTACATTTTTTAGACGTATAGCTAATATATCCTCAAACTCGTAATTAAGCTATTTTTGTCGAGCGTGCGTAGCTAAGCTCTACATAGGCGTAGCAATTCCGATGTCGTCCTCGTCGTCGGCGTTAGACAATGACTTGAATGCTTATATATC
>JARUHE010069191.1:0-15522 GCA_031471125.1 Archaeomysis grebnitzkii
CATAATACATAACAAAGGAAAATAAATGTCACTTGCTCTAGCATGGCACGTCATGATGGATGTCTGAGTGCTGGATGTGTTCCGTTTTCTCTCTTCTTACTCTATTCTATTTGGGAACCTTCCTCTTTTGTCTTTGGATTTCGACTTTCCTCTTTCAATCAAAACTGGATTATTGGCTCCTCTTGTTTAAATCAGCAAGCAAAACAAAACACCAGGATTGGGTTACCTGAAAGAAGAAATACGGATTAGTACGAACCCCCACAGGAGTGTGTGGGATGTATATGTTTGCTATGTGTATTTTAGTTATCTGTAGCTCGGTTTTCCTGGTGTTTGTGTGTGGGGGATAGTTTGTGGAGTGAAGGATATGTTGTTGTGTATTTATATGATCAGACCTCTGTGGTCTGTCTGTACGGAAGGCTGAATAGTTTGTTAGTTTTGGTGTTTAGTGGTGGGGGGAAAGTTTTGTTTCTTCTATTGTGATTATGTCTAGTTTGTGGGTGTTTGCCAGTTGGTTTTGTTTTGTGTTGTTTTCGGAGTAGACCGTTTATGTTTATTTGTAGTATGTTTAGTTTGGTGTTTGTGGTGAGTCTGTTGGTGTGTGTCTGTTTGTGGTTTGTTGTGAGATATTTGTAGTAGTGTCTGTTGGATGTAGACCGGGATACTGGGGCGGGCAGCCAAACATTTTTTACGGTTTTGGGCCCCCTCCCAAGAAGGAGGTAGGGTATTGTTTTTGAAATTTGCAGGGCAGGCTCCCGTATTTCCACGACGAGCACGCCGCGAAATTAGAGACAATGATTTTCCCCATGTCTTTGAAAAATATATATTATTATGGACACATATCCAAGCAATTGTCTAAATAATCAAACATTGTCTGATGTATTTTATCAAATATCTTGACTTCTTTAAAAAGGTAACAAATATATATATTATTACACTTAGGCAGAACACTACAGGGTAATAAATTAATTATTTTCAGTGTCAAGGTTCATACAAACAAAAATATTTTCATTCACTCTATCCAACACATCAATTGAATAATGCACTTCATGTCATTGCACAGTGGACTAACCTCAAGTTTACGAATATGTTCATTTCATTTCTACTTTCTACTTATTCTTTTTCCTGTAATGTTTTTCTACATCACTTGTAGACCTCACATACATCTTACCACATTTTTAGAATTGCCATGTCTTTTAAATCAACACAATACCATCAGTAAACAATAAATATTGTATGTTAAAAAAAGAGGTGTTTGGCAAACTTTACAGTTGTTAAACTTCTCAACAAAGCTGTCCTTCACTGTCAACAAACATTTTACACATCAATACTTTCAAATATTTTGTTTCTAATTAAATTTTGTTATATAATAAATCTAAAAGTTATCTTTGAAAGCACAATCTTATAGTTTAGTTAGTTCCAATATTATACTTACATAATTGACAAACTCTTGCAGATTTTCTACAATTAAAAGTAAGGATGATGTGTCCAGTGATTTGTTATCAAAGGCATCAACTGACACCTACTGTGCAGTTTCTGTATACAATAACTCTAAGTTGTTCAACATTTTACTGGCTTTTGAGATGCATAGGAGATATGGTAAACATACTTCAAAGTTTTTTCTATTATAAATAATACAATAATGCTTAATATACTGACACCAACGCCAACTTTACTACAGGCCTCCCATGTTAATTTTGACTATTACAAAAAACCTTTATTGATCAGAGATCAACTATTTTAACATTGATCGAATGAGATGAAAATTGATCCCGTATCAAGAAAAGATGGGTCAAGAACGAATTGTTTAACAGGGATCTCGATGTGAAAGGCCTGTAGTAGAGTTGGTGTTGCTTATATCTTATTACTTATATTGGTTAGGATATCCATCCTTCGGATACCCTATTGCAATCAACATGCATCTGCGTCTCCCTCCATAATTTAGGTGAAGGTAAATCTTAGCTCTTAAACAGTTTTATTTGAAGAAGTACATATAACTTTTATTAGTAAGAGTTGTTTGTTGAAAAATATTTTTCAAAAGTTAACATTTACAGAGTTATAGCCAAAAAAACTTGCATTTTTGAGCAAAAGCTTAGTTTTTTGTTTGAAGAGTTACATAAGTTTCTGATGACCTAAAGTTGTTTATGACCAATTTAAAAAATATTGTGAAAAGTGTTTTAAAAAACTGAGATATAGCCAAAAAACAAAATTTGTGGACTGTCAAAGTTTCAGCAGATTTTTGAAATTTTTGATTGGAAGAGTTCCAAAGATTATTGTAGTGGTAGCTACTGCACTGAAACGAAGCCTAGATATTAAATTCTAGTATAAAACTATAGAATACTGGTTATGTAACTAATAATCTAATGCAAATACTTATGAACTATCACTTCTTAATCATTCTTCTAATCCTAAGCAGATTCGCGCACAATTATGACCATCTATCCAAAACATTCATCAGTAATATTTTTTCAATAATTAATTTTTATTGAGTTATAGCTAAAAAATAGAATTTGTAGATATAGCCTAAATTTCAGTAACAACTTAAATTTTTTTATTTGAAGTTACAGAAAATTTTGTGAAACAAAAGTTGTTTATTATGACCATCTAACCAATGCTACCAAGAGTATTTTTTCATAAGTTTGATATTTATCAAGCTCTAGCTATGGCTAGTTTGAATTTTATTTTACAGTTGTTTCTGTTAAATAATTCTTCCAATTGTGTTTTCCTCAAAATATTTATGTTTATTGAAATATTAGCAAATGATAATTTAGTATAGGTCTGCTTCATGCAAGATAGTCCTCTATATATATGGCTAATTAATGCTCTTTTGGTATTCATCCTACTATATTTGAGTACAATAGTCTTATCATCTTGGTTTTTGGCTTTTACTGAACCTGTTTGTTTCCTATGGTTGATGAATGCACCATTAAATCCATTTTTTTGAATTTTTACAGTTGGAAAAACATGTATTAGTTCTGTTAATAAAATTTGTTGTGTTATTCATTAGGGCAAGTTTTCATATTAATTATATTCCTATTTTTTTCTATTTCTTAATTGAAAATAGAAAAATACTGAAAATGATGAAAAAATATTTATTTTTCAGCTGATTTAGGTTTAAAATGTTTTGTTGTCCATCCTGGAAATGCAGTTTCGTCCAACATATCAAGATATTGGTTACCATACAAGATTCTTTACAGTCTAGTGAGGCCATTTACCAAGTCTTTAGTAAGTCATTTGTCCTTATTTGTTATTTATGATAAATAATATAATAAATAAGTATTGGGCTAAATCAGTGCTGAACTTTCCTTTAAGCTAAATAAGCTATAGCTTAGGGCCACACACTATCAATGTTTAAGATATATCATTATTTTAACACTAATTCATCAAAAAGAAAGGCAGATAATTTCATATAGCTTATGGCTATGGCCTTGGAAGGTGAAAGTACGGCCCTGGGCTAAATCCTAGTTTAGACATGGTGATAGATATTAACAAAATTAACATGAAAGTACTATCAACGTAGTGAAATTTGTAAAACTTTTAGTTCTCCAATGGCAAGCATCCCGGGTTCTAGGGTCAGTTTATTTTACCGATCTAATCACGTTAGAGTAGGTTAGGTTGTGTCGACATGAATTAAACATCCTAATTTTCTAACCATGTCTAAACTATGATTATGCCAAATATTGCTTGCCATAATCTAGTGAGGCCATTTACCAAGTCTTTTGTGAGTAGTTTATCCTTATTTACGAAGTTGATTTATTGATAGTGAAATTGTTTCAATACAAATCTGGCTAAAATAAATAATAACTTAGCAATAATTTATCCTTCATTGTCTAATCTTCAATCTCAAGCTAAAATAAAATTTCCTCAAGTATGTTGCCCAATGTCTAATTAGATAAGTTATCCAATAGTCAGGTTCAAAATATAATGTGCATTCTTAACGACACTTTTTTGATTATAAAGGTAATATTATATTGGAAATTCATAATGTCTGGTTAAAAATCGTCTTCTATGTCAGCTTGTTTTCCCATTTATTATACGGGGTTGCTATTTTTGATGAGTTGTCGCCAATCATTTCTATTTTGGATCAACTCCACATCCAATTGCTTCTCTTTCATACCCAATGCTATATAATCTTTCCATCTGGTCTTCTTATTCCTCTACGTCCCTGGACTTCTATATCCATCACACTTTCTCTCGATATGTGGCCATACCATCTCAATCTCGCCTCCTGTATTTTCTTTGATACCTCTGTCACCTTAACAGTTCCTCTTATTTGTGTGTCGCATGTTCTGTCCTTTCTCTTCATATCAGTTCAGCACCGGGTATAGGCCCGTTTTTTATATATTCATTCATTCTTCATATCAGTTACATCCATTTTCTTCTCATTCACTTTCTTGAGTTGTGTACTCTCCATCCATGCATCATAGCTGATCGCTCTTCTGTCTTAAAGCCTTTCCTTTCCCTTTAAGTTTCACTGGCATTCTCTTATCACACAGCACTCCTGACATATCCCTCCAACTTGCCTGGATCCTTCTTGTAACTTCCACTTCCTCACCACCATTTGCTGCTATTGTTGATCCCAGGTACTTGAAGCTATCCTCACTCTTGATACCTCTCCATCTAGTCTGACTTCCACCTGCTGATCATGGTCTCTGTCTTGGCTTCCTCTGACTTATCCTCATACCTCTTCTCCAGTGCTATCCTCCACTCTATGTTACACTTTTTCCTCTTGTCTCCCCGCATAGAACCACATCATCAATGTACATCATACTCCTTGTTATTTCATCAAAGGCAACATTGAACAAAAAGGGTCTTAGCACCAAGCCCTGGTGTAGCGCTATCTTCACTTCACAACTTTCCGTAACTACAATGCCACTTCATACTCTGGTCCTTACATCTCTATCATTAGCTGTACATACCTCTCGGGCACCATCTTTTCTCTTAAACACCTTCACAGCTCTCTTTGTGGTATCCTGTCATAGGCTTTCTCTAGATCTATAAATATCTTCTTTTTTTCTCCCTATGTAGGGTTAAAAATCATTTCTATGATATTAAGAGTTGAATAAGGCTTTGATTGAAACTTTATTTTGAAAAATCAAAACAAGATTGTAAATACCAAATTAAAATTACAAATGGCAACATACATTTGATATACCTCTAGAACAAGAATTGATAGTCAGATTGGCCATTAGATCAAAATGACAATGATATTTGGAGTAGTATCTCATTTTGAAAAAAGTAAAATATCCATTTTTAACATGCTTGACATGATGAGTTTCGGATAAGATGTTAACTCCATAAGCTAGATCAAGTTTTTAAAATAGGATTAAACTTTCTTTCAGCAACAAGCTTGTGCATCTTCAGTGTACTGTGCAGTTAGCCCAGAAATGGGAAAATGTGGAGGATTATATATCAATAACTGTGTGCCATGGAAAACTTCTCTAGCAGCAAGTGATCAAGCTATTGGCAACAAACTCTGGTTGTCATCATTGGAAATAATTGAGAATGTTGTTGGTAAGGATGGTTTTAATTTACAAATTCAGTAAATCAATTTTATATTAATTGATTGATTAAATAGAATATAAGCAAATGCCTGACACTACACCTGTAAGATATTCAACACCATCTTACTTACAAATCTGAACTAAATAACATAAAACAGGTTGAAAAAGAGAAAAAACAATGCTAAGGCTGATAAACCATTACAATATATTTCAAGAATCAAACTATATACTAATAATAATATAACAATTCCAGCTTTTTATATAGCATGGACATTATTCAATGAATACTCTTCATTGTTGCACATATTTAAGCCTTAGTTTTACCCACATCAAGTGATGAGTTCCATAAAAATATGCAGCCGAAATAGAGTGTTTCCTACTCAAGCCAGGGTAAGCTTGGCATATGAGATTTTAAGAGTATACTGACGGAACATGGTAAACTCCTGGATGTGTGCCCTACTCACAACCTCGTCAAAATAACATTGGCATGCATAGGCCAGTGGGATACGTTTGGGTGGAAAACCTTGATTTAGTATTAGTGGTGAGATGGAACCAACAGCCCTCGAAAAGAATTGCTATGCAAGCAGGCTGGACTAGCCCTGTGGCCACAGCAAATCATCTATTCCTGGAAATCCATACATCTCCTGGAACCCGCCGAATTGAAATTGGTAATACCTTAATCTCTAGCTTTGGTGGAATAGGAGTTGCCTGTAAGGATCATGAAGGTGATATACAAAATTTGCTTTGGAAACTATCAGAGTACTTTTTTATATTAATGGACGAGATTGTTGCTAAAGATGGGTTTAAATAACAAATTCAGTAAATAATTTTTATATTAGTTGAGAATGTTGTTGGTAAGGATAATTTTTTTGCAGAGTGTACAAAGCTAAGGCATTTAATACAATATTACACTTTAAAAATTTCACTTCATATATAAAAAAAAATAACACAGTCAAACCTATAACTTCCTTTTTATTTATGCATCAAGGTATTGGAAATGTAGTATACATGAATAGTCACGGATGTGACTTTTTGGTTAAATCATGTTCTCGCTTTGTAACAATGGTTACGGTCGGATGCAGATGCGCAGTGTGAAATAATTGGTGTTTTTTCTTGGATAAATCCAATATAGTACATTATACACACAGGGACAGCTATTCTGCATTTTTACAAATAGATTTTTTAAAATGGGAGAAAAACCACCAATTATTTCACACTGGATGCATGTCTAATCAAAACTACAGATTCGTCAATTTACAGGTGCGTTATGCATCCGTGCCTCATTTACTGTGGTATAAGCTTTAACAGGAATTCGATTATATGGCAGAACAAATATTTTTATATTTTATAGTGTACATTTGTGTTTGATCATATTCAAGTTTTTACTTCATAAAAAATAAATATATTTCTCATAATTACAAAGTTATTTTGGAATAAAACAACTATAAATAATTCATTAACATTGGGATGAACACATGGTTTCATAAAAAAAAAATCATCGTCACTGATAAAGTTTTTACTATACAGTAAAATATTCATGGATGCATAACACACCTTTTTTCATATTTGATATATGGATTGGAAATGAAGCAAAGATGAATTTTTAATTAAATTATTTCAAGTTACTGAATGAATGAATGCTTGCTGTTGCATTACCAATTATTTAGTAAATAAAGTTTAAGGATTTTATTTTAGAGCTAATATAATTTAAATATATTTATATATATATATATATCAAAGTGCCATATGTCGGCTACATATCCTTAGGGTCGTAATAAGGTCTAAATATGTGGAGCACTGACGAGTATTCATTGCATACAATTATTATACATTAAGGAGGACCTTAAATAAAATCCTTCATCTTTATGTAGACTTGTGTGATTTCATTTAGCTCCTCTATGAACCGGCAGTTTATGTACTAATTATATTATTGAAGATATGTTAATTCGGTAAATAATTCTTGATTGATCACTAATCTTGAGGTCAAATAAAACCAATAATTAAAAAGTTATGACAAGTAAATTTTTATTTGTACAAATTTTCCATGAAAGCTTATCAATTTTCTACTTTTTTATAAACATTTGTAAATTGTTCAGTAAGCTTACATAGCAAGAATGATCATATTTTGTGCACAAGTCTACCAGACTTTCTGCAAAGCTGTTGTCAATTCCTCTTTCTTCTAACATGTTCATAAATAAGTCGTACATCATCTGAAAAATAGCACAATAAATATTTAATTGTATAATTTGTTTCATTAACTCCTATTTCAAAAAAAATACTTTACTACAAGTATAACAATGTTTATTTAAGAAATTGCAGATTGAATTAATATATATTTGCTGTGTATTCAATTAGCCATATGTGCATAAAGTTGGTAAAGATCTCCAATTAATATTTTATTAAATCAAGTTCTGTAATTTTTCATATATGAAAATCATTTGTTTGACAGAATTATTTATGTATTTAAATGTTGGAGTATTCAACTATAAATCTCTATGCTTCATTGGTTTTAAATTAAACTTCTCGGAAAACATTCAAATAAAAATATGGTTTAATCATTAACTTAATGAAAAATTCTTCATGAAAAGTATTTTTTGAATTGAATTTAAATTTCACAATGTCATGCTTGTTTTATTCAAGCCATCTTTACTGCAAAATTAATTTAGTCCACAAATCATCTTTCCATTAGAATAGGCTTTATTTTTACACATTAGTTCAAGACAAATTTGGGTGCACCAATAAATTAGACTTATGCTATCAATGTTCATGAATCTTCTTCACAATTTATTTATAGATATTGAACAAACACAACCATTAGCTGATTTATAAAGCTTATCAGAAAAACATTGATTTGGTAGTTAGTTTTATAAAAAAAAATACATATAATGCAATTTTTAGTGTCACACCAGATTTCTTGTGTATTGGTTGGAAGAAAAACTACTTACCGGATCCATAATATCTGCAGATAAGCAATAGGTTTTGTCTTTAAATTCTCCTTCATATATTGTTACCTCACTAATACCAAAAACATCATTATCTGAAATTATAAAATGAAATGGTAAACAATTGATAAATGGAAGAGCTCTATGAAAAATTCTAACCTCTTAATTCAGCAATTTTAGAAATACATTTAATACTATTTTTATCATTCAATGTTAACCAATGAAATGAATTAAATAAAAGTATATTATATTTAAACAACTTAACCATTTCCCAAGCATACATGGCTATCTGAAATTGTCCTGTATAAGATGGCAAGGCATTTTTTTGGGTATATTTTATTTTAAGTCTTATCTACAAAAACCCAACCACTAGACTTGGGTAGTATTGCTTAGCAATAATTTATAATAGTTTACCAATTAAAATTATGTTTTATATTTCTTACACAGAAATAGGCTGCCCATTGTTGTCTACTGGATAATAAAAAAAGCCTTATTTTTATGCGATATCCTAATTGAAATGGCTATTTTGAAGTTACATTAATTTATCTTAAGAGTATTAGTGTTCATTTTATACTTTAAAACAAACTACAAATAATATAAAATGTGGATGTTAGCTACATGAATAGATTGGCAGAGTGGCTCACAATTACTTAACACTACATTGGTGGAACCAATATATCAGCTTTCATCATTTATGGTTAGGTGGATAAGCTATCAAAACAGCACACGCCATTTATCGGCAGCGCCACTAAAATGGCGACTTATTTCCTAGTGCCACCGGGAAAAGGTCAATATATTTGAAGCATTTACATATTTTATAAATCGTTCAAAATTCAATGTTCTATCATTTCATACAATACCAAGAAAACAATAACTTTCACTTGAGCCTTCAAAGTTCCACTACGAACTCTAATGGGAGAATTAAGGTATTTTTATCTTATGGAGTTTTATCACAAAACGAATGTGTAAACTCTCCAAAAAACACTGGGATAATAAGATATTTCTATTTTTACTTTACGAGAAGAGTTAATATTGAAGTTTACTTGAATATGAAAATACGGCTCTCCACACAAATTTTTCATAAAAACCCTTATATCTCAACAATTATAAGTTTTTTTTTAAAATATCACTTGGGAACTCTCAATGTGCATTTCATAACTGTTCATTTGAGAAATAAATGGTAACTGTAGGTTAACAAACAAAAACTTGGAATGTTTTAATTAAATTTATGGATAAAACTACTAAACCACCGACGGAGACTCCTCTGGCATGCTCGACAAAAATTATACACTATTGATTAAATTCACTAGTCTTTTGCATTATCTCTGGCATGCTCGATAAAAATTATACACTATTGATTAAATTCACTAGTCTCTTGCATTATATTATATTAAATATAATTGTCGAGGTATAACAAAAACAATGGACAAAGCAAGATGGTTGAAATTTTCTCACTTTGCACTGAAATAAGGCCTTTCTATTTATATAGACACTATGGTATGAACCTAATGATTTAACTTTATTCCTTTAATAGAATCCTATTTATTGAATTGGATGCATTAGGAATTACAAGATCATTAGGCTTGATTGAATTTATTAAGCTCAGCAAACAGAAGCTCGATGCTCAACACTAACAGGTTATATAATCAGATTGATATTACAGATTGAAACCTAACACTGCATCCTAACAATGTTACATAATTTTTACTCTAGTTAATCAATTGGTTGTTAGAGATTTTTCTATGATAAAAGTTGATTTAACCTGATGACTAAAGCTAATTTATCAATTCCATTAATTTCACTTTCAGGGAGTTGAGAGTATACTCATTTTTCAAACTTTATCATTTTAAAACAAGATATGATTAACTATTCAAATTTCCATGTGCCAAATCTTGTTGTTGGTCACACCAATGTTTTTCATCAGAAAGATTCAAAAACTTAGCCGTTCTAATTGGAGGGTTCTAGCGGTGCACAACTGAGATACTTGAATTATATGGTTGCATAAGAATAGTAAGACTCTCCCATTTGACTATTTGACATGATTATTTTTACTAATGATAGGTTTCTTATGTCACAAATAGTAATAAAGCTGAAGCATGAATATTATGTTTAGATCTTTTATCGTCCGAATGGATAAAATCTATTTAGCAATAAAAAATTATAGATTAACTACAAAAACTTACTGTCCTGAGATTCTTCATCTTGTGTTACAAACTCGCAAGTTACAGAAAGTGTTTTGAAACCAGATTTAATGTCGACCTCAAAGTTTGGTTCACAAGTTATGTCTGACTGTTGACCCTCAACTTCTTCTCCTCCTGCTGCAGCATGATTAATGTTCAGGGATATCGTAATTCTAGAATGCGAAAAAATAGCTTTCAATATTTTATACAAGATTATGAGGAAATTCATTCATTTTAATTTTATTAAGCAATGGACAAGGAATTTGTATTGAAGATTAAAATATTGATTTCTACATAAAAAACAGCAATTAAACTCATCAAGGGAAAAAAATCATTATTACCCTATATTACAGTAACAGCAGCAAATCTTTACATCATTGCAGCAATGTTTTAGATGAAAAGTCCGTGTGGAGATTTCCCTTTCCATTCCTGCGATAAAAAACGTAAAAATAATTTATTTTGTCATGTTTTCTACCCATCCTTGGCAATTGGTAACCACACCGTTAAACTTCATTACAACTGCCATGCCCTTCAGTGAGCTTGACTGCATGGCATTCCAGCCAGCTTGTGTTTTTGTTTAATTTCTCTAAAGTTTGGGTGTTGTATAACTTCGCAATCCACACAATGGGTTAGAAGATGCTACAAATGGAAAATGAATTTCATGCCTTGGATCCGATAGAAAATAAGGCTTTGGTGATTATTGTAGTTGTAACTAGAGATCAAGGAGTGTCAAAAGAGGCTATTCATTCAAAATGTCACAACCAGGACTATTTAGGGATATTTTGGATAAATAAGTCTTTTTTGACACCCCTTGATCTCTGGCTACAGTAATCACAAAAGTCTCATTCCCTAGCAGAGTCAGATTAATCTTTCTTTTGCAGCATCTTCCCACTATTTTGTGTGCAATACAAGACCTCAAACTTTAAAGAAAGTAAAAAACACAAGCTGGCTGTAATGCTAAACCGTCAAGCTTACTGTAAGAGCATGACAGATGCAATGAAGCTTGGCTGTGCGGTTACCGGTTACCGAAGATGGGCAGAAAACATGACCGTAATGTAAACTCTTTCTACTTTCTTATGGCAGAAATGGAAAGTGAATAATTCACAAATTTTTTATGTAAAGTTCTTCATTGGTGCACAGAAACAATTTTTTGCAAAAAGTCTACAGTAATTAAAATTTGGGTACACAGGACCCATTAATAATCATAGTTTGTAAAAAGTAGAATATGAATATTTGATAGACTTATTTTCCTCTGTGTTTTTTCTTCTTTACAGTAAAAGCCAAAACTTTGTTAACTTTTGTTGAGGAACAACAAATAACTCTGTTTTTCAAAATAAAGATCAAATTGTGAACTGTTTTTCAAGAAGTTCAACTTACTCTTCACTGTGGAATTTTCGTGACAATGTTATCTCCGCTTCTGATGTGTTAATTGAGAAATCACCCAGGCCTGATGGAACCTTTGTTTGCTGTTCCTTTTCCATAGAAAGTTCAGAGTCTAAAAATTTCATAAATTCTTTATCACCTGAAAGATAAATTACAAAATCAAAATAAAATGATATGGCTAAAATACGGAAAATATATTTAATTCTAAATTTTATTATCCAAATAAACTTTACTCTTAGTTATAAATAAAGTTTCAGATATTTAAAATTTTTATTAATCTTATAATAACTAATTTCACCATGAACAATTAATGAATTTTCCTGAATTAAAATATTTTTTATATATATGGGTTTTCATATTTGGTATCTGTGATACGAAACTCGAACAATGTTATAGCCAACGCCAACTATACTAAGAGTTGGCAGTGGTATAACATGCATGTACATGGATCTTACTTAAATTTTTCAACTAGATAGGCTAACAAGCAAAAGGCGATCTATCGATATCACCGTATTGACACAAGCCTCTCAGGATGGTGTTGTCTACATCTAACAAGATTCTATAAACACATCGGCTATAATAAAACTATTATAAGAATGTGAACATTAGATTCAATTTCGCATCATAGTCAACGAAAATGTAAATGTAAATGAAAAATAAGGTGTTTAAGTTCATTTCTTGGCAATATTTAAGGAAAAAGGTAAGATATGTAGGATTTTATGTAAATTTTTTAACCAAAAAGTCAATTTTTTACTAAAAAAAGTAATTTTTGGCCAAATAGAAGCCATTTGAGCAGCAGTCAGGTTAAGTTAGGTCACCTAACTTAACCTGAACTTAGGTGAGGGCCTTATAATGTTCCTTTTTTTAGCCAAAAATGCATAATTCAAATTGTGTAGGGTAATTTTTAGTAGCCATTTTTCAAATCCAAAACCAGGGGTGAAACTTAATAAATGCCTCCAAATGCAAAATCGCATTGGTGTTAGAAAGATTAATAGTCCAGCGGAATCTTGCCGAACCTTGTTTTATTGCAGTTTCTGTAAATCATATGTACACTGATGTCAAATCAAGAGGGGGGCCACCTTGTCACCTTTGGGGAAAATTTTTTATTGACATTTGAAAATGGGATACATTTCGAGCAATTATCGTAAATTTGTCAACTTGCCTGAAGTATATTTTTATTAATTATTAGTACATATGTATAAGTTATCTGCAGTATTTACATCGTATTACCATACAGTATATATAAAGGTATATTAAAATTATTCAGGGATTGAATAAGACACTTTATATCACATTTTATGGATATATATTTGTTTTCCATCATGATATGATCGGTAAGAATCCGTAGAGTTTAAGTACAGTGAAATGATAGGGTATTTTTTTTGTAACATTTCATAACATATCATTCTGTTACGTAAAATGCAATCATTTATATACGATAATGGTTGTGGTCGACGCCTGTGTGTCTTTGCGCAATACTGTGCAAAATTGTGAAGCATTGTGCAGTCATCGGCCACTCTTATCTGACACACCTCATTCTTTACGCAGACTAATCAAATAAATTTATTAATAGGCATTTGATTTTAAAATACCTTTGAAACAAGTTGCAATTAAGTGAAATTTATTTGTTTATGTGAAATAAATTAAAACAATACATTATTATAATAATTATACCTCTTTTTGATAACAAGACAATGCAAAATAAAAATGGCAATCACAAATATTTCAATACGGAAACATCCTACGCCTTACAATGTCGGAAAATGTACATAGAAAGTGTTTTGTGCATATGCATCTATATTTAAACTTTCAGGTTGATAACTAGCAGACAAAAACCTAGACTGTGTTTAAAAATAGTAGTCCATTGCAGGACTGCTGAAAGAGGGCCAGGCAAAAAGACCTTCAAATTTTCCTTTCGAGAGGGTGTAATTGTGCAGCAAGTCAGGATACGGGTGCAATGTTCATGGGCCCGAGAGGAAGGATGTATTTTCAATAGAAATAAGAATATCACACATATGAATGTACAGATAGAGCCTTTATAAAGGTCATCCATGAACTCAGCAATGACCCAACATGCGTCTGGAACTCCGTTACAAACTATATATACACACATATTCAGATAGTTAAGCTGAAACAACGCATATTGATTAAGCATCGTTCAACACATTTTCGGTCAGACTTAGTCCGCTGCGAAATTGGGATTGCCAGCATTCTTGTGTTCCAGAGCAAAACTTCTCATCTACTTAGGATGGTACCAGGTTGTTCAGACCAAGATGATTTGAACATCTCTAAAGGAGACAACACAACTTGTTCCTAACTTGAACAGTTATGCGACAGAAACAAATTGATGATAGTTGCAGCCCAACCTTCCTTAATCTCCTCTCATAGATTTCACTAAAATTACGGACACATTGCAAGCTTATCTCGTCGGCAATGCTTTCACCAGCACCGATGAATCCCTTAGCAGCTACATTGCAAGTATCTCTAGGTCTTGTGATGAAAGATGAACGCACGATTGACATGTTTTATGGTTTTGGAATCGCCTGCTCCTCTGACGAGAAACTAGACTCAAGGCTTCTGCTGCTCATGCTGCCTTCCACAGGAAGACCGGTCTCGTACAAACTGTGGCTAACAACTTCGATATCACCATACCTTCTCTTAATGGCTTCAGATCAACACATTCTCTTGCTCGCTTCCGAGCCCAGGTCCAAACAGATGAAAATCTTTCATTTGCTAGATATGAAATAAAATTTCTCTAACAATCCCGCATCAAGCCTAATACTGAATCAAGGGAACCCTCAACGCCAGCGCAAGATCCAACACATACAGTATCAGCTCTCAAGATACTTGCTTCTCAACATATATAGTTAGAGAAAGCGTGTTTGTTATGACCTTCTACAAAGGGGCATCTGGGAAAAGATGTACCCGAGTACAGTAGCTTTAACACTCGAGCCTCACCAGATCAAGGACAATCCATTCATCCAGCAACCAAAGCCATCTGTTTATGTGCTGTGGGATTACCCAGAATATTTCCAAAGCTCAATTCTACGCCTGGGCGGCATGCATATGCTAATGAGTTTTGTCGACGCTGTGGGGACACTCATTGGTTTGGAAGAAATAATGGAACCTGCCTTGGGAAGAGTACCAAAATATTGTCTGGAAAGGGTACCCACAAAATGATCGAGCTTGCGAATAGTGATGGAAGAACTGTTGCGAAGGTAATGGCAAATTCAACTAATTTTGTTCAGGACGAACCAATGGAACGACTAGACACACAAGCAGCCCTCAGTTCAAAAACAAAATTTTGGGTCGCCAATCTGGGCGAGCAGGTGCCCATCATAATGATTCTTATAAGGGCAGACCGTGAATGGCACTGATCTTTTCACATGTGGCCAGATTAGCAGATGCACTTCTTCGTCTTTGCTTCTGGACATACAAACTATGTCAAGTATGGCCTCTATTAACTCCGACCTATGGGAAAACATGTCATGCGTCATTCGCCTGTGCTATGTAATG
>JARUHE010069302.1:0-15520 GCA_031471125.1 Archaeomysis grebnitzkii
ATTGTAGTTTATATATGTACTGTTCACATGATTCTGTACAAATACATTTTTTGTTGATGATAAATTCTTAAAACTAGATAGAAAAACAACTTGAATATAAATTATTTCAAGGGTTTATTGAGGGTACTTTATAGTACCTGTAAATTGCAGTTAATTTCGGTGCTTGAAATTCTTCCATCTTATGTTAATTTCTCAAACTTTAATAAAAACTATAAAAAATTTGGTTTCTGTTATTGTGATTTGTGATGTAATTATTGAAGTAAAGGCAAACTAAAGTGTGAAAAGTATTTCTAATGTTAGTTCATGTAAAAGTCTATTTAGTTCAAGGTAAAATTTGCTGATAGAATAATTACTATCCTATTCTTCTTGAATTTTTATGATTTATTTTTTAAGATTTAATAAGATTATTTTTAATTCCTTCTTTTCATCAGTTTAAAACTTTTATTAAGGTTTTCCTAAATATGGTTAGAAGGGTGAACATGAAATCAACCAAAGCTACCTAATTTTTTGCATGACAAACAAATTGATACGATTCCATATTTAGAGTTATGTGATGCTGGAGTTATCAAATTTTGTTTTCAGGTGCAAAAGATTAAGTTTTTTATTTGTTCAATCCTAAGCTTATGAAAAACTTTCTTCCAATTATTAAAACAGTTTTGGTTAGCTTAAATTTCACGGGGAATGTAGTTTTAATTATCTGATTTTGCATAGAGTAAATATTAACATAAAATTATTGCAAACAACTTTATAAATCATTTAAATAAATTTTGGAATTATTCCACATGAAATTAAAAACTACTGGAGGATAAATTCTCTTCAAATAAATGATGATAAACAACTGAAAACAGATGTTTAAAGTTTTGAGACAAGAACTATAGGCCTGTATAAGATAATAGTTCTGCAAGAACTGATGGTTTTGTTAATTATTTTGCTCTACTTAATTAAGTTAGAGTTTATTCTAATGTAGTTTAACTAATTTGTATTATTATTTAATTTGAACTCATTTGGTTTACTTATATTTAAATTGATTAATTTGATTTAAATTGGTTAAACTTGATTTAATTTAAATTAATTTTATCACATTTTATTTAATCTGATTTAGCTTGATTTTATTTTATTTTATTTTATTTGAAGTAACTCTATTTAATTCAGTTGATTAGTTTCATTTTATTTTGTTCAATTAATATTTTTATTTAAAAAACAATTACCATCATAATAATGTTGGTTGTTATTTTCGTTACTCTTTTATATAAATCTTCTCTTTTGTTGCCTGCCACTTTATTTTAATCTTTCCATTAAATTAAAGGCTTCTCCATAGGTCTTTATATCACCATTTAGTTATTTAGCCTCCGGCTAATTTTGTTTTGCATATCATATCTAGCAACATCTCAGTTTTTTATATTCACCTTATTGCGTTACATCAGCAAGGAAGATGTTCTAAGCCTTGAATTTATAGAATTCAGGTAGGTTTAATTTTCTTATTTGAACAAACTCAAGTTTTGGTTTGTATCAACTTTAGTCTTTCAAGATATTCAAAGGATCTATTGTGATCCATTTCACCAAATTGTTTGCTAATTTTGTGTACATTGCTTAGGCTCAATTGTGTGGGAAAGGGTACTGCTAAGCTGTTAACTTTTTTATAAGATGATTATTTAAATATTCTACTATTTATGACCTTATTGGAAATGTGTTAAGACTGTTCATTGATATTCACATATATTTGTGTAACTTATGTGCCAAACAAGCTGGACAGTTTGACAGTTTTTTGTTACGCTTAAATTATTTTAATAATAAACAAAGTTAATTGTTATGTCTGAAAAAGTATTTTTTTAACTAGCTCTAGAATGGTGTTGTGTTCAAGTTTATAATACATTGTATTGTATTTAGATGAGGTTTATAAAGTAAAGGCATCGATTATTAAAATATTTTGAATAATGGTTATTTGAAGAAAATTAACATTTTTGAGTACATAATAAATTCGTTCATTTCTTTTTTTTACTTGTATTAAGTTTATTGTTTGTTCAACAAAAGCTAACAGATACGTTTTACAAACTCGCAAATATTAAGTATGGCGATAACCATTTGTGTTGCAGTAAAAAATAGAGAAAACCACCATAGCAAAAACTAAAAAAAAGCATAAGTTGCCAAAAGAAATTTAGAATAAAAAACCTATAAGTATTTTGAAATATTTGTTGCGTGAATTAAAAGTTGAAAGAAGTGATACTTTTCTGTGGATGTAGTTTATGGTTTGTTAATTATAGATGACAGAAGGTTAAATAATGACACTGAAAAGTTAAATAATACCTCGTTTATTAATACAGGTTCAAATACAAGTTGGTGCTCCGTCATTCTCTTAATTATATCATCACAGCAATGCACTAATAAATACTCTACAAATGGCTTCTTCCATTCTTCAATTTCAACATAAAATATTTAGTTTTATGTATGAAAACTTTATTTGTTCAACTTTAGAATACACTTTAATGCTAACATAATAAAATATTCAATAGTTAATAAAAAAGTAAAACTTTTCTATATATAACATTTGTTGTATAGCATTTTTATCGAACGTTTGAACAAAGTGAGCGAAAGTTCTATATATGGTTCGTAATTCTGTCGTTGTTGTTGTTGATGTCGTGGTCGTCCAAATCCAGATTTTGTTTTTGACTTTGGATCAATTTTTGTTTAGAATGAAATATAAGTCTTTCAATTGTAATTATGCTTCATTAAAGTTTTTGTTTCTAAGGTTTATAGTTTTGTCAATAATAGTTTTTTTTAAATTGAAGTTTCTTTCTTTTTACAGCAATGTTTACTAAGAACAAGATGAAGAAATGTACATTCTCAACAACTTTTAATAAATACAATTTAGTACACAAATTTACATTTTTTGAGATAATAACTGCTATTAGAAGTATGTTTCTTAAAGGGTTAACCAAAATTAAAATCTCACATTTAACATTTTTGTTTCTGAATTTTAAATAATGTTTTCTTTGAATGAAATTAGGAACTATTAGTTTTGAATAAATTTTACTAGACTGAAATTTTAGAAAGTTTATGTTTTTTTGAAACGTAGTTTTTTAAGATATTTTTTTTTAAATTTTGAAAACATTTTTTTATATTTCATTTTACAGGATTGTTTACTTATAATAAGATAAACTTAATATTGTTGAGATAATAGTTTTTATTAGAAATATTTTACAAGGTTAACCAAAGTAAAAACTTGGTGTATAACTTTTTTGTTTTACTTAAAGTGAAATGTATAACTATTATACTTTAACAACATTTACTAAAAATAAATTTACACAAACTTATATATTTCGAAATGACAGCTGTTTAAGGGAATTGTGGGTTCTGTTTTTACATATTTAGCCATAGTCAACGTTTGGATTACAATTTTTTTTACTTTAAAAGAATGTTAAATTACAGTGAAATGAAGAACTATTAATCATCACAACTTTTACTAGACACGCGAGATTTATTTACTTATTGTGTATAACTGTGGCTTAGTTTTCATTGAAACCTAAATCTGTATACAGACAAAAATTATTTTACTTTTTCATGTTTTAATTTACAAACATTTTCTAAATAACTTATTTAAGTATTAAGTTTCATACAAATCAATAGATATTATTTTTCAAATATTGCAGGTAATATTAAATGTTTACAATTATCATTTTCTTATCATTGACATTTTAAAGAAAATAACGTTTTGTAAAACTCCAATCAACCTCAAATTTTATCCATTAAATCTAAACTATTTGAGGATTACAAAAACCATTTTGAGGCTTATAAGACAATCTACAAAAGAAGCTTCAACAAATTGTTAATTCTCAAAAAAAATTCATGTTTGCTACAAAATGCTGAACATTATAGTTGTTTAGAATTATTAGTTCATTTATTTTAAATAAAAACCCTGTAAAATAATAAATGTTTCTAAGTTTCGAAGTCTAAAACTACTTATTAAAGAGCATGTTTCAAATGAAATAAGGACTTAGAAAAATATTCACTGGGCGAACACTGTTCATAATAATTCATCTATATTTAAGAAACATTTCTCTATAATTAAAAATCTAAAAAAAATCTTTGTTGAGAAATATCCAACAAATAATACTAACTCACATAGCGATAATTTTCTTCAATGCTAACAATGGGTAGTGTAAGTTCATTAAAGAAATTCGATAGTTGCATTATATCATAAAGATACATTAACATTACAAAATAGTTTGATTAACTATATACGTTTATTAAATTAAAAAAGAATGTTATCTAAAACATCGAATTTAAATAAATACATTTAGAAATATTTTATTCTATCGAAAATAGTTGAAACCAAAAGCAAATCCGGGTATCGATTAATTTGATAATAGCTCCAACCATCAATTTGTCGCAGCAAAGCTGAATGTCAAGGAGGAAGTGGAAATTATTTTCAAGGTTAAAAAAATTGGAAATTCATTAAATTTATTTAGTTTCAAAATTACATTTCATTACAAATTTGAAAGTTTTCTTGAGAGTTCGTTAATAATAAAATATTGCTAAGCCTAGTTACTTATTTAAGGCATGTCGCTATCAAATACAAATGAAAAAAATATGTTCGATTCACTTTTATTGGTCCAGTCTGATAGGTGATGTTATCAAATTTTTATTGCACATTGTTTTCCAGCTTTAACCTATAAATTTGGAAAAGACATTTCAACAGTTTTTTTAGTATCAGAAAATCTGTTTTGTTGGTTGAAACAATAATAATAATAATAATTAAAAACATTTTTATAGCGCACAACTATATAATACTCTCGTGCGTTTTACACAATTAAAAAAAAGATAAAGATATTACACTCAGAAAAATTATAAATTAAAAACAATTAACAGAAAAATCAAGCTGAAAAAATTATATGACTAAAAAAAAAACAAACAACGTTAATTTTACATTGATAGCATTGTGGCAATTGCTTCACCGTAGCATGTGCATTTTGTCATACTCTGCCTATAAAACAAATAACTTGTATTTTTTTCATAAAGACAAATAACTTGTATCTTTTTTATAAAAACAAATAACTTGTATCTTTTTTATAAAAACAAATAACTTGTATCTTTTTTATAAAAACAAATAATTTGTATTTTTTTTATAAAAACAAATAACTTGTATCTTTTTTCAAGTAGAGTACAGAAAAAAAATTACGATTGTAATACTTTTTCTACAAACCAAAATTGAGTACAGTGCTTTCGAAAAAATGATCTAAAATTAAAATTGTAATACGAATATTTACTCTATTTGTCATGATATTTTAATCATTGGAGAGTTCTCTAACGAAGGGTCGGCTCGTTAAAAAATAACCAATACGTTTTACTCTTCTAATTTGGGTGTATCAATATAAACATCAATAAAAATAGTATTAGTAATAATATCAATGTAAATATCAATAAAAATAGTATTAGTAATAATATCAATGTAAATATCAATAAAAATAGTATTAGTAATAATACCAATAAAAATAACAATACAAATAATATTAGTAATAATATCAATGTAAATAGTAATAAAAACAGTATTAGTAATAATATAAATGTAAATAACAATAAAAATATTATTAGTAATAATATCAATGGTAATAACAATAACAATAGTATCAGTAATAATACCAATACAAATAACAATAAAAACAGTATTAGTAATAATATCAATGGAAATAACAATAAAAATAGTATTAGTAATAATATCAATGGAAATAACAATTGCAATAATATGAGTAATAATATCAATGGAAACAACAATACAAATAGTATTAGTAATAATATCAATGGTAATAACAATAACAATAGTATCAGTAATAATACCAATACAAATAACAATACAAATAGTATTAGTAATAAAATCAATGGAAATAACAATAAAAATAGTATTAGTAATAATATCAATGAAAATAGCAATAAAAATAGTATTAGTAATAATATCAATGGAACTAGCAATAAAATAGTATTAGTAATAATATCAATGGAAATAACAATAAAAATAGTATTAGTAATAATATCAATACAAATAACAATAAAAACAGAATTAGTAATAATATCAATGGAAATAACAATTAAAATAGTATGAGTAGTAAAATAAATTGAAATAACATTAAAAATAGTATTAATAATAATATCATGGAAATAACAATAAAAATAGTATTGGTAATAATATCAATGCAAATAACAAAATAAAAATAGTATTAGTAATAATATCAATAGAAATAACAATTAAAACAATATGAGTAATAATATCAATGGAAACAACAATGAAAATATTATTAGTAATAATATAATTGGAAAAAAGCAATAAAAATAGGATTGGTAATAATATTAATGGAAATAACAATAAAAACAGTATTAGTAGTAATATCAATGGAAATAACAATAAAAATAGTGTTAGTAATATTATAAATGCAAAAAACAGTATTAGTAGTAATATCAATGGAAATAACAATAAAAATAGTGTTAGTAATATTATAAATGCAAATAACAATACAAATAGTATTAGTTATAATATCAATGGAAATAACAATTAAAATAGTATAAGTAATAATATCATGGAAATAACAATACAAATAGTATTAGTAATAATATCAATGGAAATAGCAACAAAAACAGTATTAATAATAATATCAATGCGAATAACAATAAAATAGTATTAGTAATAATATCAATGCAAATAACAATACAAATAGTATCAGTAATAATATCAATGGAAATAACATTCAAAATAATATGAGTAATAATATCAATGGAAACAACAATAAAAATAGTATTAGTAATAATATCAATGTGAATAACAATAAAAACAGTATTAGTAATAATATAAATGCAAACAACAATACAAATAGAATTAGTAATAATATCAATGGAAACAAACAAAAATAGTATTAGTAATAATATAAATGGAAATAACAATAAAAATAGTATTAATAATAATATCAATGGAAATAACCATAGAAATAGCATTAGTAATAATATCAATGTAAATAACAATAAAAATAGTATTAGTAATATCAATGCAAATAACAATACAAACAGTATTAGTAATAATAGTTTTAAGAAAAACATAGATACTAACAATTGTAACTGCAAAAATAATAATTATAATACATTCACTGTAATAATATATTTGCGATGGGTAATACAGGGTGGCCCAAAGGTTACTGACCCATAAAAAAATTTATAACCTTTTTGTTTCGGAATATTTTATTTGTATTTTTGCAGATCATTTAGAATTGCCCTTCCGACGTCACCATGAACAGATATAGCACCGAAGAACAAACCGCTCTTTGTACAGTGGAACTTGTAGTCCCATGGGTCAATTTCAGAAAAGTGGCTTTCTTACCGTCGACATTTCAATACCAGAGACGCCCAAAGCAAAAACTCGATTCGAGGAATAGTTAACCGTTTTCAGGAGCAGGGTTCAGTTAGTGATCTCTTAGATCTGGAAGGCCTCGCATCATGTTTTTGGTGGGGCTTCTCTGGTATTGAAATGTCGACGGTAAGAAAGCCGCGTTTCTGAAATTGACCCATGGGACTCAAAGTACCACTGTACAATTAGGCTTCGTTCCTCGGTGCTATATTTTCCCATGGTGACGTCGCAGGGGTGGTTCTAAATGATCGGAGACAATAAAAAAAAATATTCAGAAACAAAAAAGTTATGAATTTTTTAATGGGTCAGTAACCTTTGGGCCACCCTGTAAAATAGTGCGAACCAAATAGTTTCAGTAAATTTGAACACTTTGGCAATAATGAAATCTGGAACTCTAAGCTCAAAAACGCAACTAGATTTGTTCTAATTCTTGTTCTATAACCATTGAATTGCTTCTTATTACAGCCATGGAGTTAGTCATGAGAATTTTTTCCGTTTTTTTCTTCAAACATTTTCCTTTGTCTTGCTTCACAGATTATTAACTATTATTCATAGCGAAGATTATAATTGGGTTGACAAATGAGGTAAGCTCTATGTTATTTGAATGTGGGTTACCTCACTTGTGCTATTTGGATTGACAAGTGAGGTAAGTTTTATGTTGTTTGAATGTGGGTTACCTCATTTGTGCTATGGTCGAACCATATACGAGCCTTTGGTTCATAGTTTGAGCTTATTCATACAAGGTATAATAAACAAATAAGTAGAAAAAATAAACAATAAACTTGTATAATAAAAAAATAAAAAAACAAAAAACAATACGCTTGTATAATAAATAAATAAATAGAAAAAGAAACAATAAACTTGTATAATAAATAAATCCATAAATAAAAAAAGAAACAATAAATTTTTAAAACAAATAAACAAATACAAAAGAAACAATAAACTTGTTATAATAAATAAATAAATAAATAAAAGCAATAAGCTTGTATAGTAAATAAATAAATACAAAAAGAAACGATAAACTTGTAAGACACATAAAAAAAAGAGAAACAATAAACTTGTATAGTAAATAAACAAATGGAAAAAAAACTTGTGTAATAAATTAATAAATATAAAACAGAAACAATAAACTTGTATAGTAGATAAGTAAATATAAAAAAGGAACAATGAACTTGTAAAACAAATAAATAAATAAAAGAAGAAACAATAGACTTGTATAGTAAAGAAATAAATGGAAAAAAAGAAACAATAAACTTGTATAATAAATAAATAAACAACAAGAAACAATAAGCTTGTATAATAAATAAATAAATAGAAAAAAAAAGAATAAACTTATATAAAGATAAATGAATAAAAAGAAACAATAAACTTGTAAAATAAAAAGAGAAACAATAAACTTCTATAGTAAATAAAGAAATAAAAAACAGAATAAACTTGTATAGTAATTTAATAAAAAAGATAAAAGAAACAATAAACTTGTATAGTAGATAAATAAATAGAAAAAAGAAACAATAAACTTGTATAGTAAATAAATAAATAGAAATAATAAACAATAAACTTGTATAACAAATAAATAAACAAAAAAAGAAACAATAAACTTGTATAATAAATAAATAAATAAAAAAAATAGTAAGCTTGTATAGTAAATAAAGAAATAAAAAAAGAAACAATAAACTTGTAAAACAAATAAATAAATCAATAAAGAAACAATAAACTTGTATAATAAATAAATAAAAAAAGAAACAATATGCTTGCATAGTAAATAAATAAATAGAAAAACAACATAAACTTGTATAACAAATAAATGAATAAAAAAAGAAACAATAAACTTGTATAACAAATAAATAAATAAAACAAGAAACAATAATCTTGTATAGTAAATAAATAAATACAAAAAGAAACAATAAACTTGTAAAACAAATAAATAATAAAAAAGAAACAATAAACTTGTATAATAAATAAATAAATAAAAAAAACAATAAGCTTTTATAGTAAATAAATAAATAAAAAAAGAAACAATAAACTTGTATAATAAATAAATAAAAAAAAAACAATATGCTTGCATAGTAAATAAATAAATAGAAAAAAAACATAAACTTGTATAACAAACAAATGAATAATAAAAAAAACAATAAACTTGTATAACAAATAAATAAATAAAAGAAGAAACAATAATCCTGTATAGTAAATAAATAAATAAAAAAAGAAACAATAAACTTGTAAAACAAATAAATAAATAAAAAAGAAACAATAAACTTGTTTAATAAATAAATAAATATATAAAACAATAAGCTTTTATAGTAAATAAATAAATAGAAAAAGAAACAATAAACTTGTATAATAAATAAATAAAAAAAGAAACAATAAGGTTGTATAGTAAATAAATAAATAAAAAAAAAACAATAAACTTGTATAACAAATAAATGAATACAAAAAGAAACAATAAACTTGTAGGGCGAATAAATAAGTAAAACAAGAAATAATAAACTTGTATAGTAAATAAATAAATAAAAAAAGAAACAATAAAATTGTAAGACAACTAAATAAATAAAAAAGAAACAGTAAACTTGTATAGCAAATAAATAAATAAAGGAGTAAGAATAATTGTTTAATATATGAGTCAAGATAAATAAATATTTGCATTTCAGTCATAAATAAATGTATTATATGACTACTGTTATAAAAATAGATAAAGGTAATAATTTGAACATTTAGGAATAAAATGAAAACAACATATTTATGATTTGGTGAAATCTCTATCGTATATTGCTTTACAAGAAATCGCAAATCACATAAGATCATAATATTTGGAACTTACTAACTAGTGTATGTTTTCTTACAACCATTGCGACTGAATCGTACCCAAGTGTATACAATATCGTGTTCGATTCGATAAATCATTGTTTGTATGTTTATAGTAAGGTAGTACATATCCTTATAAACCATTTGTATGTTTATAGTAAACTAGTACATAACCTTATAAAACCATTCTATGTTTATAGCAAACTAATACATAACTTTATAAAACCATTTTTATGTTTATTGTAAACTAGTACATAACCTTATAAAAGCATTTGTATGTTTATAGTAAACTAGTACATAACCTTATAAAACCATTTGTATGTTTATAGTAATCTAGTAGATAACCTTATAAACCATTTTTATGTTTATAGTAAACTAGTACATAACCTTATAAACCATTTTTATGTTTATAGTAAACTAATACATAACCTTATAAACCATTTGTATGTTTTTAGTAAACTAGTACATAACCTTATAAAACCATTTTTATGCTTATAGCAAACTAATACATAACCTTATAAAAACATGTTTATGTTTATAGTAAACTAGTACATAACCTTATAAAAACATTTGTATGTTTGTAGTAAACTAGTACATAACCTTATAAGCAATGTGTATGTTTATAATAAACTAGTACATAAACTTATAAAACCATTTGTATGTTTATAGTAATCTAGTACATAACCTTATAAACCATTTTTATGTTTATATTAAACTAGTACATAACCTTATAAAATCATTTGTATGTTTATAGTAAACTAGTAAATTACCAAACTCTTCGAGTTTATTGCGGAGACATATGAAATCTTTGCTCTGATATGAACAAGTTCATATAAAAACATAGTTATTTGAATAAATTAATGTTTTATAACAAAAACATTATATAAGCCATATCATTCCCAATGCATATTTATTTTTCATTTATGGTAAATCAAAATCAAAAACAAAAAAAAATTTTAGCTTGCTATACGACGATAATAAAGAAATGACAAGTCGATAAGCATCACAACAACGCAGTTATTTCAAAAATTCAAGCTATAACAACAACTCCAACCAGAACAATAACAATCAAGAGAATAGATCGGGCTTATGTATCCGCTAACTATAAATATTTCTAGTCGATAATAGCAATACACAATAAACATTTGCATAATGAATAGATAAGTTCTATTTTACCCAAAAGTTATTGTTTTTGTTATTTTAATTTGTTTTGTTTTTATAAAATCTTTTAAAATTTAATTTTTTTTTCAAGTGATTGACAGTTAATTTCTTCGGCAATACTGTGATAGACAGAAAAATATTTAAGTTTCACCTTCAATTCATTTTAAAGACATGAAAACAGAATTTATAATTACAATTTTGTTTTCCATCTTACCTCGCATGAGAATTTATGTTTGCATGATGCATTTTTTGTTTCTTATATAAATGTTGTATAAATATTAAATTTTCTTCCAAATTATTGGTAATTTCGCTGAAATATAATGTTATGAAATATACTTTTGATAAATGTGTGTAAGACGGTCAGAGTTGTTTGTATTACTAAGTAACAAAACGAAATGTATATTTTTTATAATAATAATTATGTAAGAAAATTGTATAGATATAATTATTTTAGGATATCAATGAGCTAAGGTGTTTTTTTTAATTTTGTTCCAAAATGGTTACTTAATTCTAGCTATACTTTTCAGCTTTGGTTAAATAATTCAATTTAAACTCTTCTTTAATATCATTTTTGAATATAAGTAAAATTAATATGGCATAATATTGTACAAATTTATACAGCTTTTTGTGGTAGTCTATTCTAGTACACTAGTTATCACACAACAATATAAATCCCTCATCTATAATGTTGTAAGAATAATATATCTGTATTGTACTCAAAGTGTGATCACATAATAATAAATTAAACTCCTTCAGTTATATGTGCACTTTGTGCATTGTATAATGTTAATTTCTTATTATTATTTTTATATTATCCGTTTTTTTATTATTTAGGTAATATTTGGGGCAATAGTTTTGTGATGCTGTTATCATAATTAGTTAATATATTGGATGAAAAATTGTCTAATTTTTGTTGAAAGCATAATGTTTTGATATTAAAATGGATTCGAGATAGTTTTGTATTTATTGTATTTTAAATATGATTGAACTATTGCTTATATTTATATTGTCATTTGTATCCACTATATGTTTTACTATGGTGTTGCTGTTGTGTTTACCCCAGTTATGGTATCATTATCATATTCTATACATCCTGTTTATGATGTCACTACCTTATTCTTTATGCTGTATTTATGGTATCATTACTTTATTGTATATGCTATATTTAAGACATCATTACCATATTGCAAATACTGTATTTATCGTATCATTGTCGTATTATCGTATTATATGTATCCTATTTATGGTATAATATATTATTCAGTATACCCTAGATATGATATCATTAGCTTATTGTAAATACTGTATTTATTGTTTCATTACCTTATTGTATATACCATATTTGTATTAGTATTACCTTATTGTGTATAATGTATATATGGCATCATTTACCTTAGTTTATATACTCTATGATATCATTACCTTATTACATCTACGGTATTTATGGCATCATTATCTTATTGTATATACCCTATTTGTGGAATAATTAACTTTTCGTGTATACCTTATTTGCGGTACCATTACCTTGTTGTATATGCCCGATATATGGTTTCTTTTCCTCGTTATATATACTGTATTTATGGTAGCATTACCTTATTGTGTGTACCCTATTTGTGGTATCATTGCTTTATTGTATATACCCTATTTATGGTTTTATGACTTTATTGTGTATACCTTATTTGTGACAGCCTGACCTTATTCTATATACCTTACTTACGGTATCCTTATCTTATTATATATATATTGTATATACTGTATTTATGGTATCATCATTTTATTCTATATACCTTTTTTGTCTAATTACCTTATTCTATATACTCTATTTATAGTATCCGTACCTTATTGTGTATTCCATATTTATGTTACCATTACCTTGTTGTATATACCGTGTTTGTGTTAACATTACCTTACTTTACGTACTGTATTTATAGTATCATTATTTGTTAATATAGTAACCATATTTACGGTATAATACCGTATTATATATACCGTATTTATGGTATCATTTCTTACTGTGCTTGCCAAATTTATTGTATTGTACTAATTGGGGTCACTATAATTATAGTATCATTGCAGAACATTGCCTTATTTTATTCACCGTATTTATTTTGCCATTTCTTTATTTATTTGAAGCATTCATGGTATCACAATGTGGGAATGCGTCTTTTTGAGCAGGTCCTTGACTTCCCATTTTCATTTTAAATGTACTTGTTCTTATATATTGATCCATAACAGCACATTGAATTAACATAGAGGCATAGAGCTCACTTCAATTCATGTAATTGGGATATTTAGACCATTAGCTTTTGTATACAGCTAATTCGCCCCCAAAACAAATCTTTTAATTATGAAAGTATAATAATAATAATTATATAAACATACTTGTATTAATTAAAATAATATAATAGTAATAGTTATAATAATATAATAATAATAATTGTAATGATATAATAATATAATAATATAAAAATAATAATTACAATAGTATAAAAATAATAATTATAATAATATAAGGACCACAATTATAATAATAATAATAATTTTAATAATATAATAATAATAATTATAATATTATAAGAATAATAATTATAATAACAGAAGTCTTGATGGATTATTACCTGTTCTTGCTTGGTAAACTATAATTGTTCACAAAATAAAACATAATCTTCATTTAGTTTATAGTTTGAAATGAAGTGTTAAACTTCAATTTAATTTGAGTTAAATTATATTAAATTTTAATATAAACCTGCCAGAAATCGGTTATAATAATGTTCAATCGTTTAAGACTGATGTTAAAATTAAATTTTCTTTGAAAATCTTGTACTTAGTTTTTAGTGTTTTTTGTGTTACACTTTGTTTAATTGTCAATTTGTATATACAATTCCTTTTTTCCTGTAATATTTATGTTTTTTCCTATTTTTTCTACTTTTTACCAATTTTAATTGTTAAATAATAATAAGAATAATATACTTTATTTCATCCATAAGGATATATAGTTACAATTAGTTACATTACATATTTGCAATCAGTTGGAACCTTATAAAATTTTGCATAAAAAACATTCATTCATTATTCTGTTTCCAATGTACACGAGCCACCAGATGTTTTATGTCAGTATTGCTCAGAATATTTACACCATACAATTCTAAAAATAGTTTGAATATACGTTTTGAAAAATAATGATTTATAAAATAAACTTTATGAAATTTAAAAAATATAGTTTATTTTGTTTAAAAATTTATTAAAAAACTGTATTTCTATAACAGCAATTTTATGTTTAAGCAAGATCATTTGGCAGACATCAGCAACAGCATGACTACTTGAAAACATGGTACAATCATCCATTTTAATGTATGCCACATTATATGTTTGAAAATTACAACTATTGAAAACATTTACCTAGTTCCACAATACAAGGCCATAGGTAGGGCAACAATATGATTTAAAGAGATAAATAAGGGTCTCTACATTAACATTTAAGTTTATCAATAGTATCTAACTTGTCATCCAAATTATATTTTAGAACAAAAACCACGTATTTAAAGCTATCTATTATTTATAATTTAAGCAAATTGAAGGCATCAAGATCAAGGTTTGGTAGGGTGGGGAGGGGCGGAATGGGGCGAGGGGCGGAATGGGTCGGTTGGCGTTTTCTTTTGTTTTTATTAACTTTTTACTAGTTTAATAAAATAAAAATAAAATGTTAATACATCATTTGAAAGGTATTCGCATGTAGATTACGAATATTGCGTTCATTTTTTGTTAACTTGACTTTATGTTGGCGCAAATGGTGTGGAATTTTAGAAAAAAAATGCAATTTTTTGTTAAAAAATTTGCCTTCTAAAAACTTCCTGTAGCACAAAAAATAAAAACTCCAGGAAAGATTTGTTTATAGCAATTTAAAGGTAATTTATTAGGCTATCTAAAACAGAAAGAAAATTATTCTTATCTAAAACAGAAAGAAAATTATTCCTATCTAAAAAGACAAAAAAGTTATAGCGACATAAGTACGGGGGGTGAAATGGGTCGGTGTCATTTATGCTATTCTGGACCAAGTTATATATGTTCTATTTTCCATCAACTTGTATACCTGTTGCATAGGTATTACAAAATGCAGTTATGGTTCCTATAATATTATTAGGCCTATATTTTTATGCTTCAGCTAAACTGAAA
>JARUHE010069412.1:0-15518 GCA_031471125.1 Archaeomysis grebnitzkii
TATTATTATTATTATTATTATTATTATTATTATTACTATTATTATTATTATTATTAATATTATTATTATTATTATTATTATTATTATTATAATTATTATTTGTAAACATTTTATTATAATTATTATTTGTAAACATTTTATTATCATTGTTACCCTTAGTTTTATTCTTCATTGGTACGAGCTCAAATCTTCTCCACGGCATTATGAAGTAGTTGAATGTGGTTGTTTACCCTAATTCTGACTTGCTAAGGCTACCCCGGCCTTGAATGAGCGCCGTATGTTAGCAACATATTTTTGGGAATGCTTTCAAGTCTTGGTAGTAATTAGGAAGACTTAATGCGAAGAGATGATGAGTGAGTTTAATTTAAATTGTTCCTATTGTTAATCAACATTATTGTTATTTTTATTATTATTGTCGTTGTTGTTGCTTTGGCTGTTAATATTAAAATTGTTTTGTTGTTGTATATTTTTGAAAACTGTTAATGCGATTATTTTTATTGCATTTGTTTGCTAAGCCAACTTGTGTCTCACCTCACCAACAATTTTCTTTTGAAAAAAAATTTAAAATCATATAAAAGGAAAACAATATAAGAAATGATAATGAAAAAGAAAATGAAATGTGCCCTTAAACATTAAAATACAAATTTGGAGCAAATATAAACGGAAGTTCAATTAAAAAAAAATAAAAAATCACAATTTAAAGCTGTGAGAGGAAAAACAATAATTAAATAAATAAATATAACGAAAAAAACAACATAAATTCAAAAATGTCAAAAACTAAAACATAAATATATAAATTGAATGAGAAAGACAACACAAAACCAAAAAGATAAAAACAACTGAATGAGAAATGTATGTAAATAAATAAATAAAACACACACAACCAAACAATTAAAGGGAACCAGAAAATAACAAAACACGAACTAGACGAATGAAACAACCATAAATGAAAATGAAATAATTAAACAAGAAGCGAACAAATAAAGAAGAAAAAAAACAACGACACATATAAAGCTCAAACAAAAAAAAACATACAAACAAATGAGAACAAAACAATTCAACAAAAAACAATTAAAGGAAAACAATACAACAACAAAACAAGAACCAAACAAGCAAAACAAATAAAGGGAGAAACAAAACAATTAAACAACGATCAAACAAAGAAAACAAAAAAAATGAAAGATTTTGTTTTGAGTTCCAGGGAACTTGAACTTTTATCTGAGGACGATAATCTGTGAATGTTCTGCGACAGTTATCGTCCTTAGCATGACTTGCATTTCCAGGAATAAACGAGTCCACAATAGCTCAAGTAAGGCAAGCTCTATATTATTTGAATGTGGGTTGCCTCACTTGTGCTATTGTTGATCTACATAATCTTTTTACGCGATTTTCTCCTAATGGAATAAAAGGAAACTTTCGCCTCTTGTTCAAGGATTTATTCAGGTGCTTGAGTAGGATTAACAGGTGCAATAATAATTATAAATGCAATAATAATTATAAATGCAATAATAATTATAAATGCAGTAATAATTAAAAATGGAATAATAATTATAAATGGAATAATAATTATAAATGCAATAATAATTATAAATGCAATAATAATTGTAAATGCAATAATAATTATAAATGCAATAATAATTGTAAATGCAATAATAATTAAAAATGCAATAATAATTATAAATGCAATAATAATCATAAATGCAATAATAATTATAAATGCAATAATAATTATAAATGCAATAATAATTATAAATGCAGTAATAATTAAAAATGCAATAATAATTATAAATGCAGTAATAATTATAAATGCAATAAAAATTATAAATGCAATAATAATTATAAATGCAATACAAATTATAAATGCAATACAAATTATAAATGCAATAACATTTATAAATGCAATAAAAATTATAAATGCAATAATAATTATAAATGCAATAATAATTATAAATGCAATAATAATTATAAATGCAATACAAATTATAAATGCAATAATAATTATAAATGCAATAATAATTATAAATGCAATAATAATTATAAATGCAATAAAAATTATAAATGCAATAATAATTATAAATTCAGTAATAATTAAAAATGCAATAATAATTATAAATGCAATAATAATTATAATTGCAATAATAATTACAAATGCAATAATAATTATAAATGCCATAATAATACTAACAATAATATTTATAATAATGGTAATAATAATAACTGTAATAATAATATAACTTCTAACACTAACAGTAACAACTGTAGTAATAACAATAATAATACTAATAATAATAACAATAATAACTGTCATAGCACTAATAGGACTTTAGACTTCAAACATTTCTTCAAGTAAAATATTTTTATCAGACCAATAGAGGCATAAATGGCCTACGATGGTTATACTTACAAACAAAAAATATTCAGTAAAAAAATACTTAAAATAGTTTAAATAAATAACAAGCACGAGTAAATGCTACGTATTAATAGCTTTGTTTGTATATTCAGTAAGTTTCTAAATTTGTGTAATTGTTGAAAACAATTATCTATATATCTATAAACATATAATAATATAAATATATAGTATTATAAAAAAGTGAAACATGAATTAAAAAACACAAATTCCAAAGAAAACAATTAGATGGAAAAAATATTAAACATATCCAGAACAACATAAAAAGGTCAAAATAAAATTCATAAAAAGAAATATTATATAACATCAAAATCACAATGAAATAAAAACAGAAATGAAAACCATAAAAATAAATCCATAAGGAATAAAAACAAAACTTGTAAAATCAAAATACAACTATAAAGTAAAACAGATAAAACCAAATTAAAACTATCCCAACGGGCATTTTAATGTTGTTACAACGTTATTACAGCGTTATTTTAAAATCTTCTAACATTTATACAACGTTTTATTTTGCAAAACCTTTATCATTATAATTATTATTGAAGCCAACGTTGTATTAACATCTGATAACGTTATTTAAACGTTATAACACCTTCTCGTACAAACTGTACTTTCACAGACTTCAATACAACGTTATATGAACTTGTTTAACACAATGTTATTTCAACAAAACCATTATTTAACGTTTATGAAACGTATGTTTATAACTATTTCAAAATAAACCAGTACTCAACGTTTCTTCAATGTCGTTTATGTAACCATAGCTCAAAAAACGTTACCAATGGTTCGTTGGAGCAGCAGCATTGTTTTAAAAATGTTTATATAACGTTGTATTTAAGTTGGTTGGGGTATTGGTTGTACGGAAAACTGCTGCAGCGTTTATATAACGTTATCAGATGTTCATACAACGTTGACTTCAATAACAATTCCAATGACAAAGGTTTCACAAAATTGAACGTTTTAATAATGTTTGTATTGCGTTTGTTGCTAACAAAACCTCAGTTCATTTCTCAAACAATAGTTGAAATGACGTTGGTTGCCAACTGGGTATAAAGAATAAGAAATAAGACAACACAAATAAAAACAAAATAATACATTATAAAAATAAAATAGATAGAGAAAAACTAAAAACATAAAACAGATAGAATCAAAGTAAAGCCATAAATGATAGCAATAAAACAGCTAGAAAAAAATAACACTTAAAATCGAAATAAAACTATAAAGAACCAAAAATAAAAAATGAAACGGATAAAAGGAAAAAAAAACAACAAAAAAATCTCCCATCCAAAAAACAGAAAAATCAAAAATAAAACCATAAGAAATAAAAAAAAACAAACAAATAAAACCAAAACTAAACCACAAAAAATAAAAAATAAAACATGAAATCAAAATCAAACCATAAAGAAGAAAAATGAAATATATAGAACCAAAATAAAACTATAAAGAACAAACAAAAAGACATACAATTAAAAAAAACAATAAAAATAAAAAAAAACATAAAATTAAAATAAAACCATAAAAACAAAAAAAAAAACAGATACAATAAAAATAAAACCATAAATATAAAAAACAAAACATATAAAACAAAAACAAACCCATAAAAAAATAAAACAGATGAAATCAAAATAAAACCATAACAATAGAAAACAAAACACATAAAATCAAAACAAAACCTCAAAAATAAAAAAATAAAACAGATAACATTAAAATAAAACCATAAGAACAAAACAGATAAAATCAAAACAAACTCACAAAATTAAAAATTTTTTAAAATTTGTGCGCTGTAATGGCTGCACACAAGTAAATTCTGTTTGTGATTTTCATGTTTTATTTGGTGTTAGAATGTTTTGTGTTTGCCCAAATAAATGTATTATTGAATGTGTTAGATGTGTTCTGATTGTGTTTTTATTTCATTTTATGATCAATATTATATAAAATCATTGTTTTTAAGTGTCAAGAATTCTACATGAAAAAATCGCTTTTGGTCACGTGACATGGCTGGTTTGCACTTACAGACTTAAATTCTTGAATACCGAAGTCGTGAGTACATGAATGGATGTTTTTATTAATTATATTTTTGTTAAGCTATTGTTTTGTTTGTGTTTTGTGTTTTTCTTTTTCATAAATGTTTCGTAAATATTTCATTTATTCTAGCGAACTACTTTGTTTGTCACGTGACTGATGCGCATTTATTTTTTGACCGATGTTTACAGCAAAGTATTTTTATGTGAGTGAGTAATTTTAAATTGGAGATTTTTATTCATTTTAGAAAATTTTATACCACTACTTTGTTCACGTCACATGGTTGTTGCATTTTACTTTTTATTGTTTGACCAATTCTCTTTTTAGTTTTTATTTCCACAATAAAGTATTTTTTCTGCTTTGAAATTTTAAGTAGGACATTTTTGTGGGTTTTAAAATTTATGTTAAACTATAGTCCTATTCATTTGCAAATAATTTACTAGCAAATGCAAACTAACATTACTAAGTTTGGGATTCAAGAAAACATTTATGGAAAACTTATCAAGCTGGGAATTTGTAAGAGAAGAAGGAGAGGATATCATGGAGGTTCGGGACGGGTTGGGGATAGGAATGTGTCTGCACCTGTCATTACAGGAAATGATACTGAAATTAATAAGGAAACTTCCATACATTTTTTTAATCAAATTTATACAACATTAGATACTGATCGTAAATTTGATAAGAACCTTACAAATCCTGATATAATGTGTAGTGTTAAATGTTCGCTGTCTGGTGATGGGAAAGGATTTTCATGCCCTCATAGAGGCATTGACTTTTCGAATCTTGTTAAAGTTAAAACATTAACACAAAACCATACTGCCTCATTAAATATTGGATTGATCAATACACAATCATTGCGTAGTAAGGCCATAATATTTTCTGATTACTTAATTGAAGAGAATTGTGATGTGGTTTTGGTGACCGAAACATAGATGAAGGATTCTGACATAGTTTCAAAAAATCAGGCAACACCTCCATTGTACAATTTTAAGAAAGTGCCTTCACCCGGTGATAGAGTGGGTGAAGGCATCGATATATTATGTAGATCCAGGTTTAACCCATATTTTGTAAAAACAATAGATAAGTTATCTTTTGAATGCTCGGAATGGATAATTACAGTAAATAGAGAAAGAATACACTTTGTAGTAATTTATAAGCTACCGTGTTCAGTGCATCACGGGATCACAAAGGCAATGTTTATTGCTAAATTTGATGATTATTTGTCCACTTTGGCACTCATACCAAATAAAATCATAATTGCGGGGGATCTAAACATTGATTTCAATGCAATGAACGACTGTTGCTCCAAACAATTAATCAACTTGCTGGAGAGTTATGGCTTGGAGAATAAAATTGTGTGTGCAACGCACATTTCTGGAAATACAATTGATTACTTTATCATGAGATCATCTAATCACTTTACAGGTACAGAGATAGGACAAGAGAAACTGCTTTCCGATCATTATTCTACCAAAACAGTACTAACAATACCTTTCAAACAAATAAGCATAAAAAATCATTTAGCAGAACTAATTATATTAATATAAACAAATTCACTCTTGACATAAGAAACTGTGTATTTTTTGATGATCTTAGGAACACCTTAGATGTGCATCAACAAACACTTCTGTATGATTCGACATTACGGAAGATACTGGGGCATTCATGCTCCTTTAATAATAAAAACAATCCGTTTAAAACCAGAGTCTCCATGGTAAACTCATCAGCTAACAAAGATGAAAACTGCAAAACGAAAGCTAGAACGAAAAAAGACTAGAACTAATTTACCTGTCGATATAAACAATTTTGATAGAAAATTTACAAAATACTACGACTTATGCAAAAAATGCAAATTTAATATTTTAAAAATAAGGTGAACGCGTGCGGTAACAATAAAAAGTTACTATTTTCAGTAGTTACTGAGCTTGGAAGTGATTCTGAGTCAACTATCTATCTAGACACGTTAAGCTTTGAGTCGGAAAACTTTTTTAGCAAAAAGTACAATTCATAATTAATAAAATTAACGATGTGGTGGAGAATGAGAACATAATACATGAACATCCATTGAAACATTTTGAGCTTGAAGGACAACTTAACGTATTTAAAAAAGTTACACTGTCCTATGGCAGAGATCTGGTTTCTAACTCAGCAGCTAAAACCTCTGTTATTAATCCACTACCAACGAAACTTGTCAAGGATTGTATTGATACATATGTACCATTTTGAATAACTCTTTGGAAAGTGGTGAGTTTCCAAACAGTTGGAAATTCTCTATAATTCTCCCAAATCCATAAAAACAGGATATGTCTCCTTCATTTTATAATTTCAGGTCAATTTCGAACCTCCCCTTTATTTCTAAATTGTTAGAAAAACCATCTCTCAATACAATAAATCCTCACTTAATACCCACAGGTAAACTTGCAATAAAAATTCAGCTCACAAGACTTTACACAGTACTGAAACCCTGATTACCAAAATTAAATTCTGACATAATGTTTACTATGGACAAACAACAATTAACACTTCTTGTTCTACTCGATCCAAGTGCAGCCTTTGACAGTGTCAATTAGAATAAATTAATAGACACTTTCTACTCGAGATTCAATATCACTGGGACAGTTTTGAGCTTTCTTAAAGCGTACATCTGTGATCGCTTTCAACAATACTATGTTAAAAATACATTTTCAAACCAAATTTCCACTTTTACATGGGGTACCACAAGGCAGTTCCTTTGGTCCTATTGCATATTTAGCTTATATTAGTCAGCTATATGACATTGTTGATCAACACAACCCAATGTCGAAGGCTATACAGATAATCACCAGCTGTATTTGACATTTAAATCCAACAATATTAATACGACAGTTCAATTGGTGGAATCTTGCATTGCTGATGTAAGGTCATTTTTTTATTAACCAATTAATGATAAATTATAGCAAAACAGAAATCATTGTGATCGGATCAAGGCAGCAATTGTCAAACATAGATCCAAATCTAACAGTTAGCGTAGGAAATAATAACGTGTCAATTAAGTCTTCTGTGAGAAATCTTGGTGTAGTTTTTGATAAAAATATGAGCCTACATGAACACATCAATAATACTTGCAAAAAAGCAAACTATCATCTTATAAGAGTTAAACAGCTTCGTAATTATTTGGACCTCAGAACAACAGAGACTCTTGTACATGCATTTATAGCGTCCACCCCTGACTACTGTAACTCACAGTTAAGTAAACTTCAAATAATACAGAACTCTGCTGCTAGAATCATTACACAGACTCGAAGAAGTCAGCACATTACACCTGTGCTTAGAGCCCTACATTGATTTTCTGTTGAGCTTAGAGTTATTTATAAGGTGGGTCTTTTGACTTTTAAGTGTTTAAATGGACTAGCCCCTTCATATTTGTGTCTTGTAAAGATATAGCTGCGCTATACAAAATAATATCAGTATTATTATTATTATTCATAACGTTTAAACAACGTTATTAGATGTTCATACAACGTTAGCTTCGATACTAATTCCAATGACAAAAGTTTTGCAAAATACAACGTGTTATAAATGTTAAAATATTTTAAAACAACGTTGTAATAACGTTGTGACCGCAATAAAATGCTCGTTGGGCATTGGACTGAAGGGACATCTAATGCTGACATCAACTCGTAGATACCTAGAAGTGAGTCTCCGTCGTCATAAGTCGTCCTATTGAACTGAAGGGCAGCTGGTCACATCATCTCGTAGATGTTTGTTCCTATCAATTATTAAAGAGTCACTTATTTTAAAATAATACTTACATGGAGAATTAATTTTCTTGTCTGACACTTACTTTGGATTGCTTTCAGTAATCGACCATTTATATTTATTCATAAATGTTTACGGAATGTTTTCCTATAAAACAGCTTCACCACATAATACTGTATAGTATATATTTGATACATTAAGAAGGTACTAATTTAGTTACCAAAGCTTGTGATACAAAAAATTATGTCTTAAAATCTCAAATTAACACGTCGGAGCTATGCTTTGTATGCCTTCTTAGAGTGCAACATATATTTATAACTATAATGAAGCATTTTATATTTAAATTGATGATGTTTGTTTGTACTTACTGGTATTATAAGAGTTGAAACTAATCATGTATATTCCTTCATAAAGTTTGCAGGTCCTACTGAGTGTTTTATTTTAAAAAAAACTGTGCGTTGCTCAAACTTCGTGAGTGTTCGAACTTTGGGGCAGCATCCTACCTTAACACATTAAGCTTCAGCGAATTGGCAAAGAACGTTATTATTAAAATTGTTGATACAGTAAAACTGGTAATCACAACTAACCTAACAATTAAACTGTTCCAGTGTCAAACAATGAAAAAATTGTTAAAAAGGTTTTCTTTGAAATCGTAAGTGAAAATTCGAATTTTTGCCTTCATTTCCGATTGTTCTGTGAAATGTTTATTAATAAAACACAAACTGTAGAGGATAAAGAATAGAGCGATATTTACATGACTAAATCAACAACACTTCCTTGTTTTTACTGTGAATTATGTTTTCATTACATTTTCTCTCTTGTTATTGCTTCTTATCTTTATTTGGAGTTTAACTCCAGCTTTGAATCCAAGAATGCATTACCATAAAGTTATTTTAAAAGGAATGAATAAATGTTTGTTAAGAGGAAATCTTCATATAATTAAGACAATGGAATTGGTTTAAGTGTTCCTTCTCCAGTTTGTATTTTATTTAATTGTATTATACGTTATACTCTTTAAAATAGAGAGAGTAAGGGAGTGAGTTAGTGAGTCAGTGAATGCGTAGGTGAGTGAGTGTGTGTGAGTGAATGACTGAATTAAAGAGTGAGTAAGTGAGTGAGTGAATGACTGAATTAAAGAGTGAGTAAGTGAATAAGTGAGTGAGTGAGCGAGTGAGGTAGTTGGTGAATGAATGAGTGAGTGAGTGATTGGGTGAGTTAGTTAGTTAGTTAGCTAGTTAGCTATAGTTAGTTAGTGAGTGAGTTAGCTAGTTAGTTAGCTAGTTTGCTAGTTAGTTAGTGAGTGTCTGAATGAATGAATTAATGAGTAAGCGAGTGAGTAAGTGAATAACTTAGTGAGTAAATGAATGAGTGAGTGAGTTAGTAAGCGAATAAATGAGGGAGCGTATAAGCTATTTAGTAAGTGAGTGAGTGAATAGCTAAGTGAGTAAATGAATTGTTCAGTGAGTGAGTGAGTCAATGAGTAAAGTTAGTGAACAAATGAGTGAGTGATTGCAAGAGTGAATGACTCAGTAAATGTGTTTGAGTGAGTGAGTAATTGTATGTAAATAAATGTGTGCGTATGTTTGTATGATCTATACCTTCATGGATTGATCTATGTAATAACCGCGAAACCTTAAAATTACAATGCTTGTGAGAAAAATAAAAATCGAAAAAATATTTTAATAATATAAGTACAATAATAAAAGAACACAGGGATGTGTGCCGAACGAGTTGACATTTTTTAGTGTTTTTTAATATGTTCTAGTATTTTGAATACTTTTTAACATTTTAAATACTTTTTAGTATTTTTTAACATTTTGAATACTTTTTTAATATGTTTTAACATTTTGAACAATTTTTAATTTTTTGGAATGTTTTGAATACTTTTTTAATACTTTTAACATTTTGAATACTTTTTTAAAATGTTTTAGTATTTTTTAACATTTTTAATACTTTTTTTTAAATATGTTTCAACAATTTGAATAATTTTTAATTTCTTTTTAATATTTCGAATACTTTTTAATATTTTTCAATATTTTTCAATATTTTGAATACTGTTTAAAATGTTTTAATATTTCTTAGCATTTTTAATACTTTTACTACTTTTTAAAATATTTTTTAACATTTTTAATACTTTTTATAATTTTTCAATATTTTAAATCGGTTAATAAATTGAAAACAAGACATTCATTGATTGTAAAATCCTCCTTGGAATAATCTATTCAAATATGAACGATACTTAAAAAGACAAAAAAGACATCTCAAACTTGGGAAAAAAATTAAAGAATTCAAAAATGTTTTAAATAGTTTTAATGCATTCAGACTTAAGTGGTCATTGCCTTAAAACAAAAATAAAAAAGTAAAATTGAAACTTTTAAAATAGTTTGTAATTAAGTCAAATTTTATTTTAATATTAAAAGAACTCTACGGAAGAAATTTCCAAGAAATGTAATTACGAGTTTGATCATTTGGTTCTGGTTACAGGATTGTTTTAAAATTTTTATTTCGAGTTTCAAATTTTTTTTCAGCCTCTGCTTTGTTTATTCACACAAAACAATCTTACTCTTGTGTTTTCATACAAATAAAAACTAAATTAGCTTTGAAAAATGAATTTTTATAAAAAAAAACTGTTAGAAAATGTTTAACAGTTGTATGCACTGACCTATATATATGGATTGGCCAAAGCGTCTAGTCAGGTGTAACACTTTTGTAGGATGTTGTTTTCTTCTTCTTTTTTGATCGCCGCTCAAGTTTATTCCTAAAAAAAGGTCGATATAAAATATTTTGACTACCGTTTCGTAAACTATTGATGAAAACAGATTTTTCTCCTAAATTGTTAATAACTAAATAGCTATACAATTCTTAAATTCTTAACGATTAAGTATACAATTTTTAAATTTGTGGTTCAATGAAGATTAAATTATTCAGTTTAGAAAATTTATTTCATTGAGTTTATCCAATGCCGACTCCTTAGCCGCTGGCCTTTCGCATGGAAATCTATAATACAAAACATTTTTGACTCATCCTTTCTTGATACGAGATTAACTTTTTTGTTTTTAGGTTAGGTTAGGTTCGGTTCGGTACTGTTTCACAAAATAAGTGAAATATTAATGATTTTCATGTTCAGTACTTTTTTTATTGGGATCTAAACTAGAATTTTGCCATAATCTAACTTTTAAATAAGCTCTTTCTAAAAATCATCATGACTTACTTATGAAATATACTTTTTTTATGATTTTGAGTTTTTTATGCAGTTAATTTTAACGCAATAAACCATTGTAGGCAAATATGTGAGCGATTAAATTTTCTAAACAAATCCACAGAGGACCGGATGTAAACAAAAAACATTGTCCCAATGTGGCGCTCAGAGGCTTCAAGATTATGTAAAAATTGAGCGACAAAACATTGCGTGGGCCAATCCATAAATAGGTCAGTGGTTGTATGATTCTAGTTCGGGATGTCAATCAGTCATAAGTTGAATTAAACCATGTTGTACAAATGATACGATGTTAAGTTTAGTGTTACACTCCAAAGAATGCTTCAAATTGAAAGTAGTTGTAATTATAACTTATAACATAAATTGTATATATAATACCTTAAAATCATAAATCACAATCATAAATAATTTTGTCGTACATAATTTTCCCGTGTGTTATAATTTGTGTATTTGAAGGTGTCTATAAATTTGTGTATGTGTGTGTGTGTGTGTGGTAAAAATATTTTCAAATAAATTGACGAGATTCTGATCAGGTGAAGAAAATCTTCATCAAATCATTTCAATCTTTATTTGTCTGAGATAAAATTCTCGAATGATTTGTAAATTGTTTTCTAATATGTATATATGTACGGTATACGTTTTGTGTGAGTGAGGATGCATTGATGTGTTCTACATACATAATGTATATACGGTGTACATATAGGGTAAGTTACGGAAATGCTTCCACCTACCATTGAAACGCATGTATACTCTAATATATTAGGTTTTAAGTGTTCACATTACCTGTAATTTAACACAAATTATGGGTAGTTTAACTATATAGTGTTTACAACCCTTAAAAGATTTTGAAGGAGTATACTTTTTTGATAGGTGGACGCATTTCAGCAACTTACCCTATATATGTATTTTCTGCAATGCAGACATTGTTAAAAATGTATGACCAATCGTTAAGGACGATTTTTCTCTTCAAGTTTTCAAATTTTCTGAAAAGATTGTTTCAATGTTAAAGGTAAATTAGGTAAGATCTCGACATATTTATCTTTATTAGCACGATGCGTTTCGACTTCATTAGTCATTCTATTGCTGTATTATTTTAAGAAATGCTGTTGATTAATTTCTTATGTTATGTTACTTAACTATACTACATTAAATATTTTGGTTGTTTGTTACTAAAATTGTATATTTAGTATTATCATTAATATTAATTGTATAAGATTGTCAAATTATGATGGATGTGGTCTTAGAATTCTAAATGAATGCAGAACAATATAAAAATTGTTAAATTACTTGTTGATGCTTGGATTATCTTTAATAATTAGTGAAGCCTAACTAATCATTAATTCTTTTCTACTGTTCCCTGATGCTATAATTGAGGTATTCTCGTCTAATTGTTGTTTAGTTAGTTTCATTTGATGGTTGCATAGAAAATCTTTTAGTATGTTGCCAGATTGGGTCTGCATTGCTAGACGCCGTAAGAGACTTGTAGATGTATGTCTAATGTAGCAATCAATCTGACCATGTTGATGTAAGGGGCATACCAACCTATACATGATTGTTCTCTGCAACTTATTAGTCATGGCATTTAATATTATTTTCATGACTAAATTGTATGTTTTCAAATTTTTATAATTTGAATTTCATATTTATGGAAGTGGTTTCGATATTGTTTTTGTTTTGTTTGCCATAATTTATCCAAGAATACATTCATTTTCTTGATATTTGTTATTCATTTGATTTTTATAATGTAGTGGAATGGGTATTGTGTCTTCAGAACTGTTTAGAGCTTTATGAGAAAGCTTGTTACTTAATAAATTATTTAAGTTTTGATCTATTGGTGTAATTATTGTTATCAAACATCTATTTGATATGATATAATACCTGTTTAAAAAGTAAATTAATTTCAATTTAACTTGAAAAGCCTAAACTTTTTTAAACAGAACACAACTTTATTTTCAATACGTGCTGCAATATGTAAAGATTATAATGAAAATCAATTGATGTGACGTTTTAAAACTTTAAATATTTATATCTACAACATTAATGAGGCATGACGGATTTATTTTATAAAACGCATCTAAAGTTTTATTATTTAAATTTGATTTATTCTTAAAATTGGTTAATTAAAAACTCTCTAAAACATAATCAGTTTCTCTAAAAATAATGTTTTAAAACTTTGAATTAAATATCACAGATTTTTATGAAGATAAATTCTAATTTATAACATTTATTAAATTTTGGTTTAACTTAATGTGAAGTTCCTCTGATTGTCTTCAAAGATGGTGAAATTTGCTCTCTCTCTGCAATTGTCTTTGAACTCTGAATAAGATGTTGACGTAAAGGTAGGTTTTATTCTCATTGAAATACAACCGACAATAACATTGGTGTTTGTATTGTCAATATAACTGTTTCACAGAACATACAAAGTTGATCGAAACCTTTATTTGTGATAAAAATACATTTTATAAAAAATAAGAGATACAATTAATGTTAACTTCAGGAACATATAATAAACATTTAAAGTATTTGTTTCAGTTTTACAGTGATTTGTCACTGTTTTGTTTTGTTTTTTTATTTATTATTTGGTCCCAATGGACCAGGCTATGGGTGCACATTCACCGCCGGTTGCCAACAGCATCTGGTATTCCCAGACGGTCACCTATCAGAGTACTAACCAGACCCAGTTCGTCACTGTAAGAAACAGTCTCACAAAACAGTATTTTTATGCTCGTTTGAAATATGCGTTCGGAGACAATAAATATTATTTAATAAGTTTTAAATAGCTTTTTCATTAAATTTAAGGATAGTTTTTTTAAATATTTGCCGAGGAATTTAAATAAAACAATTGTTGCTTATAATTATTGTTTAGATGCAAATCTTTGTTCGTATCGTAAAAAATCTCCAATCTAATTCCGATAAAGATAGCTTTAAACACTTTAATCGTTTCTTGTAACACCAGTGATACATCAGTCTAATAGTTTTTTTTCAATCTTGTGCTACTCCAGTGATACAGATTAATTTAGTTATGTTTTAATTACTCTATACAAATAATTACTTAACTGTATAAAAAAATTAAAAACATAACTAACTTGGTTTGTATTACTGATGTAATATAAGATGGAGTAAGCCATTGGATTAATGTATCACCGGTGTTAAAAGAAACGGTTGAAGAGTTAGTGAACTGACACTTCAAACTTAGCATTACTTATGGCATTATTACATCTACAAATGATGAACTTTTCTTGTTATCAACCTTCTTAGTCATTTTTCATGATGTTAATAAGAAGTGATTGACGAAATGACTTGGACATACACAAAAAACTTGCACATATAATGTACTGTACATAATGTAGATTTAATTACCTGAGCTCAAGTGAAGCAAGTTATGTTAATGATGTTACTTACCGGCCTGCCACAAGACTAATTCATTCCCACCGACGTCTATATTTTTTTACAGAATTTAATTCATTAAGAAAATTTATTTTTATAAGTTATCTTTATTGTTTTAAAAGTACTTAAAACAAAATTATCAAAAGTCGAGGTACTGTTGGGTAAGATATAACTGTTTCATGTAAAAGATTTTTATAAGAATATGTTGTAATTTCACAGCTACACATGGCTCAGAGTTTTTATACATTGTATAGATTGTATAGATTGTAAAAGATTTTTCAGAGTTTGTATAAATTTAATTAACTTCCCAATTTCATAACTGTTGAAAGTGTAATCCTTAATTGTGAAATTAGTGTTAGTTACCAGTGGTGTACCAGGATTTGAATTAGATTCCATTGTTTTATTTATTCCTCGGTTTAAATCAAATCAAATCAAATCAAATTTAGAAATTTATTCAGCGCCACAATAAAATAATTTCTCTGTTGCGCTTTACCAAAAAAATATTAAAACTACATCAACTCTTGCATGAAAAAAATGTATACATAACTACCTATATCATACACGCACTCTATCGCATCACTTTTATCACTCATACTCTCTATTAAAATGTCTAACTAAAATGCTTAGAGAAAAGAAAGGTTTTTACTTTATTTTTAAAACCTGTCACTGTTGAAACTGCTTTCAAATTTTCAGGCAAGGAATTCCATAGGCTAGGTGAAGCATGTTGGAATGAACGTGAACCAG
>JARUHE010069523.1:0-15515 GCA_031471125.1 Archaeomysis grebnitzkii
AGCGACCACCAACTCTTTCTTTGTTGTGTATTTAGCTATAATGTTTGTGGATTGCAATAGGTCATTTTTGTTAATTTATTAATGCTATGGTGTTCTTTCAAATGTTTTGAAATTGATGACTGTATGCATTCGAAATCGTTCTTCTAAGCTGCATGTCGTGTAGCCACGTGGGGTTTAAATTTCTCGCTTCTATTTAGGAATGCCCCGCATCTCCACCAGATCGTGTCCGAAGCCACGTTAGGTAATGAATCATACACGATAGACTATTAACCATTAAACTTTATTAGAACATTAGACAAGATATAGTCATTATATTATCTATAATACAATATTATGACAGTCACGTTACACTAAACCATCCATCTCCCTAAAAATAAAGCTTTCACGCGTAGATTTAATTGACTCTTTTTATACATATGCATATCACCACTTATTTCTAAGCAGTTTTTCCGTCAATATGTCAATATAATCAATATAATGCATTTTGAAAGTCATAACGAAAATTAATATTTTTAATGAAACTAAGTCTATAAAATGCATTATGAAAGTCATAATGAAATAAAATAGTTATAATAAACAACGTCAATATAATGAATTATGATAGTTATAATGATATACAATAGTTATAATGAAACTAAACGTCAATACAATGAAATATGATGGTTATAATGCAATTACCTCAACTTTAAAAGTCTGAATTAATATATCATGCATATAGTATATTGCTTTACAATTATCGACGTAATGAGTTTATGCAGTTTAATGAAATGTAACAAAGACAGCCATTTTTGAAAAAAATATTTAGATGAACTAAGTTTGAAAGATTATGATTTAACGTAGATTTAAAGAAGATAATTATTCATGAAAATGTGTAATGTTGTTTCAACGTTCAGAAAATTAATATAAGTTTTATTGTATTCTTTATTATTTCCAATACTAAATAATGAAACAAACATCTTTTTTGTTAAAAGGGTAACAATTATGTAAATTGTTATTATTTTGATATAAAAACAACCGATGCCCATTTCTTTATTACTGTGATTTAAATGTGTATTATTATATAACTGAACATGCATTATATGTATTTTACTCTCGTAGATTAATTGAGACTTTTATAAATTGTATAAAACTCTTTTTCGTTTTTTAGTTATTGTTAATCTTGATATAAATATTAAACGTTTAATACATTGTTTTCTCAACATCTAAAATACATTAAAATTACTAACGAATTTATTATTATTGTATAGAAAACTTTTTTTAATTAGTTTATGAAGTATTAAAAAACAAAATTTTTGTTTAACTTTTCAACACAGCTTTTCTTGTTTTTACTTCGTTTTGCCAATCAAGGAGACATTGGTTGTGTTCAACCGCAAATGCAAAACGTTTCAATGCAACTTATTATCAAAACGCATTGATTTTTTTGCATGCAAAATTATCGATGTGGTGGATATTTCATCAGAATTCCGTGGTTAAAACTTGAAAGCATAGTGTAAAAGAAATGTGTATGATCAAGTATCTATTAGTTTAGTTAAACTATGTTATTAATGTTCAATACTGTAGATAGACTTTATTTATAAGTAAATTTTTGAACAAAACTGGAAAAAAGAAGCTTGCTTCAACAGGTTGTCAAAAAAATGTGAAACGTTTTGCATTTGAACACAACCGTTGTCTTGATGGGAGCTGGACCCGCCGACGTGAGGGCTCCGTCCTCTATGTCGAGGACGGAGGGGAGTCGACAACAAAAACACCTATGTCTTAACTTCGTTTCACTCGCTCGACAAAAACGACCGCCTCAACTTTTTTTTTATTATTATGGAATATTATACAGCACATTAGCTACAGAGGCAAAAAGCGTTGTTCTGTGTGGTTTACAATTGGGGTTAATTATTTTGCTTTCTATATTTTATTCATTAAATTAAATTCATGATTATCAACGGGGCAATCTGATCAGCAATGCCTTCATAGTTGGAGATAAACAATATTTTTCTCTTTGTCTTTGATAGAGATTGCATTCCAATAAAATGTATTTTAATGTTAGTATAGTGTTACAGCACATAGGCTCTGGGGGTCTTCCATTTTTCATGAGGTAGCTGTTTGTTATGTTGGTATGCCCCATTCTAAGTTTCGTTATTATTACGTCCTTTTTTCGTTCCGGATGTTGAGGCCATGGTTCAACATTTGGTTTTATTTCCTTCAGCTTAGTGTCTGATTCATTCCAAGATGTTTGCCACTTTTCATATACATATTCTTTGATCAAGCTGTAGATGTTAGTCTGAGGGATAGCAGATGTGTATACATCGGGTATATTACATGTCAGCTTAGCTTCGGAGTCTGCATGTTCATTGCCACGTATGCCTAAATGATTAGGTACTGTACAGAAAATGATTGTTTGGTATACTGCATGTGATATATACACTGCTGAATTGATTGTACAATTAGGTGAGAGGATTTATGATTATTCAATCTGCTTGATAATGAAATAAAGATCAAAATTTATTTTGCAATGGTTGTCGTTTTCAATGAAACTATTATACATCAAGATGATAAAAGTAAAACAATAATAATACTATTTAATAAATATTTTTTCAGCATACAAAATATAATAATTTCTTATATAATTAAATATTTAGGATTCATAAAAATGAATCGAGCAATAAATAAATCACTAACAACATTTTCTGCAAAAACTAAAGTTAATTTTGAAAAAAAAAGTTGGTTACTTTAATTTAAAAATATACAATATGACCTTGATTAAAACTATTAAAAAACAGTAAATGAAAACATTGTTAGCAATGTTAATTACGTTTGCGAATACAACAACTCAATACAAATAACAATTGTAATTAGCAATTAATATTTAACAAATATTTGTATTATTAGAGTTATTTAAACAGCACTAGAGCTCTCAATGCCATTAGTGATGTTCAAATGAATGTAAAATTTGAGGTCTACCTAGTATAAATAATGAGAGTTAAGAAATACAACAAAATAGACCTTAAATATTGGCCAGAGTTCGGAGGATCACAACAAAAGACCTCTCAGAGTGAGGATAGCATTGATACAATTCCAGCAACACTAAAGTAGCGTAGAATAAAAATAGTCATAGCGACATCTTTAGAAATGGACAGCAAAGAGTACTAACTATAAGAAATATAATTAATAGTTATAATTAGCATGACAGAAATTTCACAAGAGCTTAGATGTAAAACTTATTGCAAGGAAATGGATACGTGGAACTCAAGTGGAAATTTCCTCAATCAAAAAAACAAGATAATCAAAATACAATTATAAATGTTGTCTAGAATGAAAACTATCCATGTAAATTTTATGTTATCAACAATTTAAAATGGACTACTTTAAAATATGAATTTTTGTTGAAGTTACAATTAGTATCATTCGACATGTAGTAAATAGGTTACAAAATTATTATTGTCATTGAACTGTTCAGCACTAGACTACTGAGACATACAATGATGTTAGTAGACCTTTATCAAAAGGAAGATGAAAGAAAAGAACATTAGAGCTGATACAGTATTAATGCTATTCCATTAGCAAGGTGATGATTTTAAGTAAAATTAGTCAATTGAAAAAATATTCTCAACTTTAGGAATTTTTTACTTCACTTTAATATATATTTTATATTATTTCTCATCAATTTCTATAAAAGCAATCTTGTTCTATCAATTTTCAAAAATTCAAATTTGGTATTTCCCTTTTTCAATAATAAAAATATATTTCAAGTTAAGGATATTTTGTCAATCGACTAATTTATGATGAAAATCAAATCACATCAATTCAATAAAAATATTAAGAATTTATCATTTAGAAAAACATGTGTTGTATGGAGATGTACTATTTTAAACTTAACTAAAAGTAGTAGGAAAAATATTTTACATAACAGTAATCATATCAAAAACTTCAAACATTTTCTTCGATAAAATATTTACATCCTCAGATTATCATTACCTAATTCAAAAATTACAATTTGGAAAAGTTGACAGCCCCAAATAAATTTATGTTTAAATACAAATTCCAAACAGTCTCATAGAAATAAGAATTTGTACATATTCATAAATCGGAAAAAAAACTTGAATTTATTCACTATTAGTAAGTTTATAAACATGGCAAGTAGACGTCAGGCTACCCTTTATCAGTTAATAAATCATTTGGAGTGACAATCTGGTCACTTTATTTGGCCATTTGAACATTGTTCACTATATTATTCTTATTGTGCAATGCTTAAGCAAGTCACCCTCACAAGTACACTATTTCGATTTTCAATTTGAGTTTTTTCCTAATTTTTTAGATTTACACTTAAGACAGGTATTTTGTATATACATATTTACAGTGTATAAGTTTTCAAACAATATTGAGTTTAAATTCATGCTCGATCAACACTTTATATTATGGAGCACCAAAATAAATTATATTTAAAAGTTGATGAATATATAAAGAAAATTAAATATTTACCAATAAATTTAAAAAAAAATAAAAATGAGAGATACTTTGCTAAAAATTTTCACTAAATCTTGAGTTGGAGATGTGAATTAATAAAATTGATTTTGGAAGACATCATTAATAAACAATGAATATTTTAAATATATTCAACTATGGAATTTTACATATCAAATAGATGAAGTGGTTTATCCAGTATTTTCAAAACAAATAAAAACAGCAACTGCATTCCAATATATACAACCAACTAACTTGAACTAATTCACAGCACAAGCTTCTGGGAAAATTTTCCTACCTTGACGTTCTTCATTCCCGAAGTATCTGATGAAAATTTTATTTATTTACTCAATAGCCACTACCATGGTCCTCTTTCGGGAATAAACCAATGTAGTCCAGATACCGAGCCATTCTAACCAGGTCCCTTCAGAAATCCAGAAGGGAGGTGATTGAACAAAGTAGGACAGGAAATAATTAGATGTTCTGTAAAATGTATTGCAAAGTAGTCACATATTTTATTGATAATGATGAATCATAACATTTCATGTCAACTATTAAGTATTTCAACCAATAATCATACACATTATCGATGGTGTCTTTCCAAAGGTCATTCATAATAAATTCAAAGGCTGCAGAATGCCGTGATACTTTAACAATGATGGTATTACTGAGGTGAACACCTAGCCTGATGAAACTACTGTATCATATATTTTTTGACACAACACTTGATCATGTGCTAGTGAAGCCTGAAAGACAATTGTACTTAGAGCACCTTTCGCTGTTGCACGATCCCACTCGTCTAGTATCTTTGTGAAGGGTCCCTACAAGACTCGACATTGGGGAGAGTAGTCGGTGTTGAGAGTGTACCCACATTTCCCTAAGAATTTGACAAAGTAGGAAAATAATTCTATGCTTCAAGTCCTTCAGCTCAGTCTGGAACTAGATAGTCTCCGAGTCCTTGAGTGTTATCCAACAGGTGGACAAAAGTCATCCACCAGGTGGACAAAAGTCATCCATCAGGTGGATGAAGGTTATTTTGTGATTGTTCCAGTCCTTATTGCTCTTCTCACCTTCAGCTGACTTACAAATCGCACTCAAAAAGTTAAAATTAACAGTAAGTGATGATAACACAGTCGATGGTCTTCTGCAGATTGTTGTTCGATTCCACTCGAAGCTGTTTATTGGGAAATTAAATGTGATTGTATATTTTTAGGTAAACATCTATTTATGTGAGTAGTAATACCAAGGTTGATATGTGGAGCAGGGCACAAAATTGTATTATTTTCATTTTTAAATTCATGCATAACATCATTGTAAGATAAAACATTCCTTAACATACTCAGAGATAAATAAAATGTTTCAAAATCTTTGTAAAACGAAGAAACTGCTAATAATATACATTGTTTTTAAATGGGAAATTCATGGGGAATATACGGAAAAACTTTTCAAAATGGTTAATCCTTGAGGCAAGATTATATGCTTTGTAACATAAGTGCAGAAAAGTTTAAAGGCAAAAAATATTTCACTTTGAAGAATCAGCGTACTTTTCTTATCTTATAAATAACTAAACCAAATACATGAAAGCAAGCAAAAACATTAGATTAAAACTTTTTGTTATAAGATTCTATAATTCTAAGAAAAAATAAGTTTGTTAACTTGAATGATGCGAGTGCAGTTAATAAATTCTCGATTATTTAATATTATTCAAAACTATATCATCATCATAAATGATGAAATCAAATACTTTGGTTGAATCAGAAACATATTTTTTCAACCTTCAAACTAATAAATGAACATTCTTTTGCAATTTTGTTTGGCACATGTTTGTGAAGTAATGAACATTATCATTATGTACAGATTGAATAAATGCCAAGACTGTATGGCTCAAATACTTATCAAGGTTGGTCATGCTAAGCACTCACTCTAAAAATTATTTCAGTATTGAAATATGTATTTAATAATTAGAAAGTTTTATAAAAAAATTAAATGAATAATTTTTAAAATGTATATTTTATAATTTTCAAATGAATTATTTATTAAATAAAAAAATTATGTTGAATAAAATTATTTTAAAGATAAAATTAAGAAGTAAATTAAATATAAATTAAGAAGTGAATTAAACATAAATTAGGAAGTAAATTAAACATAAATTAGGAAGTAAATTAAATATAAAATAAGAAGTAAATTAAATATAAAATAAGAAGTGAATTAAATATAAATAAAGAAGTGAATTAAATATAAATAAAGAAGTGAATTAAATATAAATAAAGAAGTAAATTAAATATAAATTAAGAAGTGAATTAAATATAAATTAAGAAGTGAATTAAATATAACTTAAGAAGTAAATTAAATATAAATTAAGAAGTAAATTAAATATAAATTAAGAAGTGAATTATATATTAACTAAGAAGTGAATTAAATAATATCTAAGAATTGAATTATATATAAATTACGAAGTGAATTAAATATAAATAAAGAAGTGAATTAAATATAAATAAAGAAGTGAATTAAATATAAAATGAGAAGTGAATTAAATATAAATTAAGAAGTAAATTGAATATAAATTAAGAAGTGAATTAAATATAAATTAAGTAAATTAAATATAAATTAAGAAGTAAATTAAGAAGTAAATTAAATATAAATTAAGAAGTAAATTAAATATAAATTACAAAGTGATTTAAATATAAAGAAGTGAATTAAATATAAGGACATGAAATTAAATATAGGAAGGACAAGCTTCAACAGAGTGGATCAATTCGTGAAATCGTTTCCAGATCGACACCTCCCAAAAACACACAGTTCCTCCGGCCCTTTTAAACTGTGATTTCTGAAATGAGATTTATTTTCATTAAAATTGAAATTTCTCTTTTTAATGTTCATTAGATGTTGTCCAACTTTTTTAGTTGCAGTCACAGAACAAAAGGTTATTTGCATGTAAATGCAGTGATTTTTCTACAACTTCTAGTGAAGAACCGAGATGAAAATAGCTTTATTTTTCAAAAACTACAACATGTGGTTGGTGTAATAATTTATATGTGGAGAATTACTTACCATTCTGTTAATATCTCCAATGCATGTATAAGGTTTTTCAAGATACATACTGACAGCCCATTTACTGTGGTCATGATGAGTCGTGAAAACAGACGAGGTTTCTTTAACATCTATACTTTCAATATTTTCAACCCTGAAAAAATGTATTTTTCTATTTGAATGTAAAATATATTATTTGAAACAATTTATAATTTTATTTAGAAATTTTACGCCAAAAATAAAAATACTATTTGTTATATATAGGCCTACTGTACATCTCTTAAGATTGCACAATTTCTTGTTAAACAGCAGAGAATTATCAAAAAACATTATTTGACTAAAATAATTCACATGATGAATTTTAGTTATGCATAATCAATATATGGATCAACAATAGAACATGTGAGGTTAATTCTATGCTACTTTCGGTCTATATTTTTGCAAGAAAATTACATTAGTGGTTAAAAAAATATGTATTCAATTATACTTAGTGAATTAAATTAGCATAGATTTCTACAAATTAACAAATCGTAGTAATTCTCACAATTTTATTTTTTGCATAACAGGAATAGTATAAATAAAGATTTTTAGTTTACTTTCCAGTAAATACTTTTCCCTAACAATCTTTATTTTCATTTCATGTTCTTCAAAAGATCTACAATTTTTTTGTTATTTGGAATTTAAAAATTGAAATTAATAACTAAATGTTACTGAAAGTCAAGTATTATGTAAATTAATACAAGTATTTTTTTATTTCCAAAGCATTCCTTTCAAGTGTTGTAGTACAATGAATATAAAAATTGTTTTTCACTTCAGAAAAGTTATACAACTGCTGAGCTTAACCATATTATCCTTGACCTGTTGTCAAGTGGACATTATCGATTGTGTAAGTAGATGTTTCCTTATGTCAGCAAATGTGTAAGATATGATGTTGCTTTCAAATTGAGCCAAATTGTATAGGTTGCATGTCGGAGATCGCGAAGTGGTGATTATTTTGAGAGACTTTGGAGGTGTTGGTGTTTCGATCACATTTTATAAAATATAATGCTAGTTAGTGCATATTCTACACACTTCCAACTGGTTTGAATTTGATGACCTTAAAAACAGATTTGGCTTGTATGATTTAATATAAGTTGAAATATGTTCAAACATTTGAAAACTAATACAATTGTTCTATATTTTGATCTTTGGTTGATGGGGAGCCAATCTGAAAGTTTTACGAGGTAATATGACCATATCTGTATAATTTTGAGATAGGTCTAGCTGCTGCATTTTGAACTATTGTAACTAGTAAACTAAACTTTGTGGGAGACTGAAAAATAGACTATTTTACTAATCTAAGTTAGACGTGATAAATGAGAGATTCCATTATTTTAGGTGTGGTGAATTGTTTAATTGGATGTAGTTTTGTTAGTTGGAACTAGGATTAATTTAATGTTTAATTTTCATGCAGAGTAAAACCAAAAGTGTAATATAAAGCTTGCAAATTGATTTTCAAGCGATTCTCTAAATCCAAGCCACATTTGGATTTTTTCCCTTAACTCTTTCTTCTTCTTTTCTCTTATTTTAACCCTTTCAGTACTTTTGGTATATGAGAACAATCGTGCACTGCATAGTTCCCAAGGGTGAGCTTAAACCTTGGAAGAAGGCCATTCGCATTTTCAACTCTAGGCATCTGGAATTGAGATCCAACCTCGTTGCATGCAATTTTAAGAGATATCTAAAGACACATCTTAATCAGGAAGCATTTAAATAATTAATTTGTTAATTTTTGTAAAGCAGATCTGGTACATTATTCTAAATTGCGCACTATATAAACATAATTATACTATTAAGAATGAAAAGGTTAAACTATATCACTTAAAGCTTCATAAATTAAATGTACATTAAAACAGTGTTTATATTAATAGCATTAATGCTATATAAATAACTCAAATAATAAAAACCTGGTTCAGTATAACTCTTTTAAACACTGGGAACACTGGGTACATTTTTGTTAATCTTATTAACTATTTTAATCAAGATGGACAACCATTTTGAATATGTAAAAGAAAATCTTTAGCCTTGAATTTCTTCTTCATAAAACTAACAAAAATCCAATTAATTTATAAAAATTTAAAAAACAAATTTATTAATTCTTGTAAAAGTCATCATCTCAATATTTTATTAAGAAATTGTTTATATTTAGATACTATTTGTAAAACGTATGAACAACTTTAGAGGCAAAGTAATACATAAAACAAATTTTTATTGTTATTAGGTTTTTAGTTTTTATTCTCCAATAGTTAGATTTAGAGGTGAACAACTAATTATAACCATGATTGATATTTTTAAAATGGGAAATAGAGAATTTACATTAACTTCTGATTTTAAAATTAGAAATTCATTGAAAAATTGCAAATACTTTATTTCATTAGAAGATATTAAACCTAAACTTGATTTTTTAGAAAGAAAAAAAAAATTAATGCAATTACATGCACCTCAATCAGCTAGAAATAATATTTACAAATGTGAAAAATCCCTCAAAACTACATAACTCAGTTTTTAATGAAATTGTCTATAAAGAAGAAAAACCAAAAGAATGCAAACGTATTTCAGCATTTTGAATTTCTACTTACAAGTTTGTATTTTCTTATTTTTGGAACATCTGACTTAAATTTAGCCTAAAAACAGCATTCATCAAAAAAGTTGCCCACTACTCAATTCTGAAAAAATTATAACCAAACATTTAAACTAGTTATACATTTTGCAAATGCATTGCCTTGCATGCAACATGTGTGTCATATTTTAAATTAAAATCAAAGTAAACATTTTTTAAATACAAAAAAATAAAAGTGGTGTTTTAAGGATCTGTGTAACTGTTATGGCCGATTTTTCAAATACATTAAAAATGAATCATGCAAGCAATCAATGTTTTGGTTTGGCATTCAATTTATCAACTAGTAATCCATGAACCAACGTTTCAAGTACTTTGCTACCATTCATTAACCAGAGCTTTGAGACCTGTTATTTCAATAAATATTTATTTTTACAAAAAAAATTATATATAAAGCTATCCCAATAAATATTGTTGTAAAACCAAAAACCAAAAACGTTTACTCTATTTTAGAAGAAATCACAAGCTCATAAACAGCATAAACACAGATATTTCAATAGATTCAAGTTTTACATAAAATTTTATAAGAAATAGATCATTCATAATACAAATATCTTTCATTTATGTTAATCAATTATTGCTATAAGAGCAAAACTAAAAAAATGATGCACAAAATAAGTTTGCTAAACACCTCTTAACATAAAAACTAGGCTATGTCTAAAGTTGGCCAAATTCATGAAAAAATACATTTTAAACTAATAATCAACAAACCGAACAGTTCAAATGTCTCACCACCATTCATTCAGTAACTTAACAATCCATTGATGCATAAATCAGACAAATAGGAAAAAAAAATTGTTTTAAAATTTCTAAGTTGATGAAAAAATGTAGATAAAAAGTGATAAAATCAAATAAAAACACCTAGTAATATATTAAAACTAATAACCAAGCCTATATGAAAAGAAATAATAATACTATAGATGATATATGGGCATTCAAGTCGTCTTGAGCCTATGTAGAGCTATTGATAACCTTTAGTTAAACATGTACCTCATTATAATAAACCATCATAAAAAAGTTATGCTCAAAATAAGTTAGCTAAAAAAACTTCTTAGCATGGAAAAAGTAGGCTTTAGCCAAAATTGTCATAAAAAATAAATAAATCAGTAATTGTTCTAATTAAACCAGTTATTTATTTAAAAATCTTCCTAAGCAAACATATTATGACATATCAAAATAAAATAAAAAATAATTAGCCGATACCCTCAAATTAGGCTTTATTGCAAAAGTTTACACCATCGAAGTAAACAACAGAAAAGTAAAACCTATGTAGAGCTTTTGCTATCAATGTTTGACAAAATTTAAATGAATGCAAATAAAAACATTTGTAAGCATGCAATGAAAAGTTTAGAATGAGGACTTACTCCATTGATATGTTACAGTAGGAAGGTAATGGTCCTGGACCATTGCGCCAAGACTCAACAAGAAGATTCACTTGCAAGTTAGGTGCCACCAATCCATCATACAAGTCTATAAAATAAAGAAGTTAGTCAATATATACAAAATGTTTATCAAATAAGAATAATAAATGAGATTTTAATTGTAATTTTTATCTTTGAAGGGACAAAAGTGCTTTAAAATACCTTTTAAATCCAAAAACTTGTTGAATCTTGAACATCATTTGCAAAGCATAAGTAGTTATTTGTTTCATGCTAAAGAAAGATTCTATAAAATACAAAAAAACTAGTAATTCATGGACCGAATTCTTTCTTCACAAATGTCAATAAAAAATGGGTGTTACAAAATAAGAAAACATCATTTAATCAAAAAATTACCTTAGAGACTATTTATGTATACTTCATTATCAATCTATTGATGGCTAAATCAAGCCAAAATAGGGAAAAGTTAATTTTATCAAAAAATGTAGATAAAAAGTGATAAAAAAATAAAAACACCTAGTAATATATTAAAACCAATAACCAAGCCTATATGAAAAGAAATAATAATTATATAGGTGATATATAAGCATTCAAGTCCTTGTCTAACGCCGCCGCCGATGACAACATCAGAATTGCTACACCTATGTTGAGCTTTGCTATGCACGCTCGACAAAAATGCTATAAGGACTTTTTTAAAATTTGTTTTTCAAATAATAGATATTTCAGGAGTTTTTAGACTTGAACAGTTTTTTTTTATCAAATTCATGGTTAATTAAGTTATTGTTTATGTAATAAAGGTATTTTAGTTGCTTCCATAAGGGAAACTAAGGGTTGCCATAACAGATCCCTCAAATGACAATTTTATAGCTAATTCGACGATAAACATAACATAATTTATACTTATCTTGATATAAGTGCGTGTTTTTCGAGAGATTGTGATGTAACACTCCGATTGATGATACCCCAGCTGTTGCGGTCCAACGTCGCTCTCCAAACCTCACACAATGTCAGTCACTGAGATCTGCCTTCACCATGCCCCAAGCACTCCAAGAAAATTCATCCCAGTAGGAAGAATAACAAAACACAAGAGAACACCCATAGGAAAATAAAACAATCCAGAATAAAATTAAAAATAAAGAAAATGTAACAAACACCCCAAACTAATCAAAACATTAATAGAACAGTTTGGGACACACAATGTAACACTGAAATAAGCGGCCAAACGAACCGGAAATGACGGAGCACAAAATCCTTTCGACCAAAATGGAAGAGAAGGGAGGGAGATATGTACCCTTAGTTTCCTTTATGGAAACAACCAAAATACCTTCATTACATAAACGATAACTTTAGTTGTTTCTCACAAGAAACTAAAATGTTGCTCCTGTCACAGTGATCGGTTACACCTGCAAGTACTGCGTTATCGGAGAAGGAATTATAGGTTTGGCACATAACTTAAAATGAAAAAATCTAAAATTACACAACTTCTTATCCAAATATTATTCCAACAACCTTACAAATCCCCTCATAGGCGAGCAAGGAAGCTACACGCTCAGATAGTGAATATTCTTCATGCCCTGACAAAGACAGAGGGATCGGCACAACATAGACGATTACAATTACTATTAATCCACAAGGAATCTAGCTGTACCACCCCTCAAACAGACACGCAGACCTCAAGAGCCTCAGATACCAAAACAGAATATCGACAAAACAATCCCCTCTAGAGACAAAAACCATTTAGAAGAAATCGATGGGAAAGAATATTCACTAAACATCGATATGTGTCAGTAGCATCACTGGACCAAGTAGAAAACGCTCTCACTAACACCAACTACCCAAGCAACCTAATCCTCTCCGACCTGCTAAATGAACTAAGAAGAAGCCTTTGTCATCAGGAAATTGATGGAAACCTCCTTGACCACTTGAGAACAAGCCAGCTGACTAAAGTATGATGTATCCTGACAATTTATAAGTAGCTACAGCAAGGCAAAATTGGTCATGAACAGGAATGGAGGAACACACCCCCAAAAGGGAGATTCAGGGCAGTTCAGTAGCAACAATTTCTATTGTGAGAAACCATAAACCAAAACAAATGAACAGCATGCCTGGAGAAAACCGAAGGCCAGTTACATAGAGACTGATAATGAAATACAATGAATCCCAACAAAATGCCTATCTATAATAAAACCATAAAACAAAATCAAGCCCTAATATCCGTACAAAATATCTTTCGTGAAAATTACCCATCACATTCACACAGGGCTGGTACTGCTAGGTATTCACACAATTCGAAATGAAGAAAAGCACAGCTTAAAACACTTACCACTCAATTAACAGCAATTTAATTAAACCGACCAGAACATATATATAAAGGTAAACCCAATCAATCTATAGTAGATAGAATTACATATATGAAATGGAAATAAGCTAAAGATTCCAATTTCCATAAACAATTAATATGTAGTGCACAGTCAGCAAAAAATGTGATAGCTTTGAAGAAATATAATCAAAACTAAGGTAAATAATCAGACAAAGGAAAAAATACATGAAAGAGCAGGGAAGTTCCAACAAACCGTCTATACAACCACGGACACCTGGAGGAAGCCACACAAAACCATCGGACCTCTAACAAGTGGGTCAATGTAGATTAACCCATGAACAATAAGGTTGAACATCAGCATTCTCGAACATCAGGATGAGGGCACTTATGAAGTAGAAGGTCCACCAACAATTCAAGGCAATACCTGAATATATATAGCCCCCACATTCCAAGACAAAAAAGGAACAGCACTATAACCAATGCATACTGCCACACCCCAATGTAAACATTAAGAGGAGAATCAACCTTGAAGTACCAAGGTGCGATCAAGTGTAACCACTCCTCAAAACCTTAAATTCCACAGTGGAACCAACCAAGAGTGAACCCATACAGGAAGGTCCAAGAAGACTTCTCTCCCACAGTCCCCATACATAACCAATCCACAGTACTAATGAAGGAACCAAATGATGAAAAGAAAAACACCTAAGTGAACAATTTATCTGAAAAACTTTGGTGATAAAAAAAGGTAACCAGAGAGACTAAGTCATGACCACGGAATTACCCACATTAACCAAAATGGCAAGGCACCTTTCGAGTATGAAAGTGACATCCTGTGTAATAGTCCACTCTGGAAACATGTGGTGTACAACAGTTGGAAAGAGCCAACCCACTCAATTAACTATGGTGTACACAAAGTACGAATATAAGTGATCTGGTCTCCAATCCTGAAACAATATCATTATTATTAAAATAAAAACTTCGTCCAGTAGATTTTGATGGAAGTGAATTTCAACACTTCTCACACATTGTCGAGGTGGTAAGATTTTTTGTATTCTGAAACATCAAAGTGGGAGAGAAACATTTAGAAAGTACATCACATGAATAAGTATGACACATTCTATGCATCAAACAACTGTATCTACGCATACAATTTTTTAAAAATTAGTTTATCTGTTGAATACAATACTAGATTTCATATTATACCTAAAATTACATGTTATGACAGAAGGCATGTCCAAACTTGAATAAAAGTCAATTATGTAAAGAAAAATATAAATTTATGACAGAAGGCACACGTTGAAATAGCTCATACAAATTTATGACAGAAGGCACACGTTGAAATTGCTCATACATATCTGAATAGTAGCAACAACATTGGTAATAACGAAAGGCAATGACGAATGTAGAACAACTGGAGGAGTGGAAATAAAGAATAAGGTAAGAGACACATCCATCCACAGGGCAGAACACTAGCTCACGGAAAGCTGATGACGTAAAAAATAAAAATATCCTTGTATAGCACATATTCAATAATACAGAACATGCACCCGACAATAATAATGGCATTATTAGTTAAAATGCTAATCATTACACAGCTAATAATAACTAGTTATGCCAAAACCGCTATGCGGCTTAAATGTCGAGCGATTACTTATTTTTATAATATACAATTGTAAAT
>JARUHE010069634.1:0-15515 GCA_031471125.1 Archaeomysis grebnitzkii
GTTACTCCTGGTGGTCCTCGAAAATATTCAGTTTGTATACTGTGGTTCCCTCAGAAAACGGGGTTGAGAAACACTGGGCCTTAGATGAATTATTAAAAATAATTGTTTTATTTTTTAAAAGACATGCACAAGCATAATAGATAGTATTTTATACAAATTGCTTTATTTCTTAGCTGAATAATTAATTCCGTGTTAATCATTAAAACACATTAGTTTCTCAAGAACTTTTCCTCATGGGAACACATTCATTGCTGTAAAAACATAATAAACAAATACCAAAAGAAATAAAATACTTATAATGAAAACAGAAGTTATATACTCTCTTATGAATGATTAACAATTATAAGCAAAATTAAAGCAAACATAAAAGATTCATATTGATCAATAATGCTGTTGCTACCATAGGAAAAACATTAAATATTAACTGAACGTAAAGTATTGATTTCTTCACGTTAAATTGTATAGAACATGTTTACTAAGATGAAAAACTTATGCGCCCACTGTTTTTTTAAGCATCACAAAATCAATTTATATTAGAATCAATTAAATTATTTCAGACGTAGCTGTTCAATGTGCAAAACAAAACATGGAAAATTTAAAACTCATAAATTAAACATTGAGAACCAAAGAAAGTAAATATAAACAATATGTAACACGTTCCTTCAAAGCAAAAAAAAATGGAACAAAACAGCGGAGCAATAGAAAAGCAATCATATTGAACAAAGATTAATCATGGATATGTATTATTAAAGTGTTAGTGATGTCAAGGAGGCATTTTTGTATTACACAAAAGATAAATTTGTAAACTACAATAACTGTTCTTCTTCAGTGTAGTCCCATATTTACATGTGGCCATTGTTTCTCACTAGTCTTTTCCACCTTGTCCTGTCCCTCACACAATCCTCTCGTAAGCTCTTTTCTAGCGGATGTTCTCTTAACTTACCTTTCCATACAAGCTTAGGCATCCCTATTTTCTATGGCCCTCCACTTCCATGTCCACTAATTTTCGAGCTACATATTCTTCATCCCTTTTATTACATGGCCATACCAGTTTAATCTTCTTTTTTACATCTTCTTACTTACCTCTTTAACTTTCAATGTGCCCCTCATGTGTTAATTCCTTATTATATTATATCTTGTTACACCACAAATCTATCTCAATATTCTCATTTCTGCCATATACATTTTTTTCTCTTGTATTTCCATTACTGCTCATGTTTCACTTTCATACAACAATAAACTTTATAAAACAGACAGATTGATACTAAAGTATTGCTAGGAAATTTGCTATTGGATATCAAAACGTCACTAAAAAGTTCTCATAATTAGTTGGACGCTCACTTTTTATTCTTTTTAATGAGAAAAGTAGTATTTAAGGTATCATGTTATTTTATAGAGAGAATTTCAGACTCCAAAAAAAGAACTTCCTATGGCCAACAATTACATATGTTTTTCATGCATACTTCACAAACCAATTATTCACCCATACGGTGTGTTTACTGCAGTATATAACTGCAAGGTAAAAGAGCCAAAAGAGCAGTCTTATCTCAAAAAATCGAAATATTCATTTTGTCGCTCTTTTTTGATTTGATAGCTTTGTTTTGAACGGGGAAATTACACCTGGATGAAAGATAATAAAAATTACAAATATGTCATTGTTACAACAGAATCCGTCAACACACAAGCTTATAGGTAAAGTGTTTATTCTTTAGTATGCCAATGAGAATAATGAAAGGTAATTTTCGGTATTTTTAGGGGTTTTGAGAAATACAAGTTGAAAAATTGTCATTTTAGGCACTTTTCAATGGTTTTGTGAGAAATAAGTTGAAAAAAGGTCACTTTGAGCACTTTTCAGGGGTTTTGTGAAAAACAAGCTGCAAACGTTGAGTTTGGGCACTTTTTGATTGTTTTGTAAGAATCAGGTTGATAAACGGTTATTTTGGGTATTGTTTGATGGTTTTGTAAGAAACAAGTTGAAAAACAGGTATTTTGGATACTTTGTCGATAGTTTTGTAAGAAACAAACTGAAAAACAGTCATTTTGGGCACTTTTGAATAACATGCTTATTTATATTATTTTCTTTAAGATGAAATATACGAAGGTAAAGAAAATCCATTGGTGTTGCGAAGAAAGATGACCCTATTAACACACTGCGAATATGACCTTGCTTCTTTTCCGTTTGATACGCAAAAGTGTTTCATTGTAAGTTTTTATTTAATTTATTATTGCTTTTTTTATTTATTTTGTAACTTTTTATGTTGTTTTTATTGTGTTTATTTTATTTTTATTGTAATTTTTTGTTTTATTTTTATTGCAGTTTGTATTTATTTTGTAACTTTTAAAGTTGTTTTTATTGTGTTTTTTTATTTTTTTTTATTTTAAGTTTTTGTTTTATTTTTATTGCAGTTTTTATTAATTTTGTAACTTTTTATGTTTTTTTTATTGTAAATGTGCATTTCATTTTTTATTGTAAGTTTATTTTTAATTGTAGATTTTCATCAACGATCTGTTTCAAGTGGAAACAAAATTTCTGTTTGGTGACTTTTACTGACTATTAAAAATATTGATAGCAAAGAATTTGATCTTAAAATGATATTAAATTTTGAAATACAACTAACATATTCGTAATATTAATGTATCAATAAAGTTAAAATAGTGATTGAATAAATTTATATCAATGTTTAAATAAGCTTACATTTACTTTTGAATGAATTTATATTAATGTTTGAATACATTTATATTAATATTTGAATAAATTTATATTAATGTTTTAATACATTAATATTAATATTTTTTTAAGGTTGAAATATATTTAATTGCAAATGAAAGACAACAATGTGTCTTGTTTTTTTCCAACAGTTTGTATCTTTATCAAAAGATACCATAAAATATGCGAGATTCCAGTTAGAAAATGGTGGTGTGAAATTTTCTGGGGCGCGCAGATTGACACAGTATCTTATAACCAAGGAAATAATTTCAGAATCCACAATTGTAAGTAATTCAAAGTTTTCATTTGAATAAAAACAATGTAATCTGTTTTAGTGGAAATTGTAAATCTTGTTTCTTTTTAGAATGGCTACAGTTGCGTTGTCATTGAAATATTGTTCGAGAACCTGGTTGTGTTCTACATAACAAGCACCTACATCCCCACCTTCATCCTGCTCGTGATTGGCTACATCACTTTGTTCTTTCCTGTCAACGACTTCAGCAACAGAATCATGGTGGCTCTGACGGTGCTTCTGGTGGAGGCTGCCTTTTTCACACAGGTATAACACTTTCTTTTTCAACTTTATTTAGACATTAATACAAACAGATTAAAAAGTTGTATAGTTTTCGACCATACGATAGTTGTATTATTTCTCTACCTCTTCAATTATAAAATTGTAACTATCTATCTTCTATCTTTATGAAAAGTCACAAGTCATATCGATATTTTGCTCTGTGCCTCACTCCACCAGTACTCTCTATCCAGAACCAATAAGTTTCATCGATGCAATGGCATTCTCCGATTCTGGTCCTTACATAAGATTTTAACGAAATATTTCATTAGTCCGCTCAGCATGACACTTAAGAACAAATAACACCATCCTTAATTGAGCCATAAGGAGACGGTTATCTCTATGAGCACTAATCAAGTAATCCTTTATTTTCTTGAGCTCCTTTCCAACCATTTTTCCAATAGCGTAGACCAACCACATTACAAATAAAAAAGAATAAACTTCATACAAAGACTTTCAGGCTAAGTAACTCAAAACTTTGATTAAATATAACAAATAGAATAAACATAATAGTATATTCTTTTATACAAAAAGTAAATATTGAACATAAATATTAATTTGAATTTGTGTACCTTGCAGATTAGTCAAGCGGTGCCTCAAACAGCCTATCTAAAAATGATAGACATCTGGTGTGTGGGCTGCATATCATCTTTGTTTATGTTGGTTGTTGGATTAACAGCCATAAACAGTTTGTTAGTAAGTAATTTATGATAGTTGTGCATGACAAAGGTCAGGAAAAATAATTTATTAAACATGGCAATAAACGTTCCAAATGTCTTCTAAGATTTTTTCACGACAATAAAAATTTGCCGTGAACATGCCTTTGAATAAAGTTAAACGTAGCTAGCTATAGGTTGATGTGCTTTCATTGTTCTTGGTAGCCTTTTCATGTATGGTAATTATTCTAAATCCTAACTAAGTAACCCTTTATTTCAAATAAACAATTTGTTCAGTAAATTGTTTTTGCGTAGTTACTTCCTCTAAATTCTTAGGCATATAATTTAGGGAATATGCTAAATGCATATAAATTAATACAGCATAATCACGCCTCACACAACGTAGACCAACCTAACTTTCTAATAAATGTGCATATTTACTTTTCAGAAAAATGAAGATAATAAATCCAGTTGTTTTCGAAGAGGAATAAGTAAAGTTGAACCAATTTTCTATGAAAACAAAAAATCTGAGATTTCACTCAAAGAAAAGGAAATTTTTGAAGAAATTCCAAGAAATTCTAACACTTTGAACAAACTTTGCAAAATAATGTTTGCCATTTGTGCAATTGTGTTCCTGGTCGTTTACTTTGCAGTTGCTTTCACCTCTCAATGAAGGGAAATGGTTTGGCGTATATAAAACATGCTTCCTCTCTTAAACTTTTACATGGACTTAAAAGATTTTTTTGTAAACCGAATTGAAACTCTATCTTGAAAATTATTTTGAGAAATTGTATTTACAACATTTAAAATATAGTCAAGTACGTATGTTAAAATGTAGTTTTAGTTAAAAATGTTTATTTAAGACAACAAAATATACTTTTACTGTATACTTATAATGTAAACTAACAAATTGTACAATGAAATCTAAAATCTTAAATCCATTTAGAATTAATAAAAACAACAAAAATACGAATTATTTCTAAAAATGAAAGTTAAGAAATGCAACGTAGAATTCTTCATTGAAAGTTGTGATTATGGGAAATATAATTCAATTATTAAGTTCGTTATCCAATTCCAATGCGTTTAACGGTCGGTAACATCCGTTACATCCATATGACAGAGTTTGAATGAGATGCACATTAAGCGTCATTGCTAGATCTATTTTTGAAGTGATTTTTTCATTTAACGTCACCTTCAATACCAATTAGTTTTACAATAATTCGTAAGGTATGAAAGTATTGAAACAATTTTTAAAGTTTTGCTAAATTACTTTGGAAGAATAATGTTTATTATAATTATTCAATTCTACCAAAAGATTAAAACTTAATTTTTTTAAAACGTCACAAGCTAATTTTAAAACAAAGATTAATTTTACTAAAGGGGCTAAATTATTTATATCTCAAGCATTAACTAATGATTTATTAAACCTACATCACACATACTTTAAGGTTAAATGTTAATAAAAATTAATTGAAATGTATGTTCTCATCATATGTCTGATATCATCTTCATCCACATTGGTGACATATTTCCCTTTAAATATATGTAAGCATATTTGTATTTGTAAGATAACACACATTGGGTGTCTATGTGTATTAAACTATATATAAACACCTAATTATTTGTATTTTAACACCCAATGTATATTAAACTTTGTATTTAAACATATTGTTAGATGCACGACGAAGAGAAAATATTTGATAGTAAATCAAGCTAATCGTTGGATTTAAAGAAATATTAAAGTTATTAAACCAAATACGTGTTCTCGGCCAAACTTTTTCTTGATCTAAATCAAAATTGTATAACGGTTTTTGTTATTTTAATCAAATAAAGTTCATTTCAACCAATGTGTCTTTATTTCAATCATATTGTTACAATGGTTACGGTCGGATGCACATGCAAAGTTGTTTTTACATGCAGGATCGATGTAAAACATGTTTTTGCATGCACATCGTGCAATGGCGGACTTTGTAGGTGTGAGAAAAATGTCATCAGTAATTCATTGTTAAAAGTATAGACTGTCAAAGAATTTTTTTTTTAATTGTAACTATTTTATGTTAATTAAGTTTTCAATAGTTGTTAATTGTGCAATACTCTTATTAGGCAGTGTATTTGATTTTAAAACACACTTCTTTGAAAAACTTATTGTAAAATAGCTTTACGACTTAGACATATACATTACTTATCAAAATGTAAGAAATACGCTTATACTTTAATTTTATAACACTTTTACAGCATTTCCAAATGGTTGACTATATAAAAACTGATTTCAAAAATGTACGTCAATTTTAGTCTTAGGTAGTGTTCTACTTGAATGGTACAATACTTACTTTGCGCGTTGTCTGAAATTTCCCTAGGTTCATTCGAAATAACGAAAAAACGGTCTAAGTACCTTAAATTAGCATTCAGTTAAAAATCTAGTACTAAAATTATTGTTTACCATAAATATCTAGAAATATCTATAGATATATCAAGTAGAACAATACCCAAGGCTAAAAATAACGTACATTTTTTAAACCAGGTTTTATATAGTAAACCATTTGGAAATGTTGTGAAAGTATCACAAAATTGAAGTATAAGCGTTTTATTTTAGATTTTGGTAAGTAATGTATATATCTAAGTCGTAAGTTTATTTTATAATTAATTTTTCAAAGAAGTATGTTTTAAAATCAGTCATTGTGCACATTACCCTATATTTACTTATAAATAATATTTAAAACAAATCCACTGTCTAATAAGTGTATTGAGCAATTAATAACTATTGAAAACTTAATTCACATAAATAATTACATTTATTATCAAAAAAATTTTGACAGTCTATACTTTTAACTATGAATTATTGATTAAATTTCTATCACACCTATAAAGTCTGCGCATGCACGATGTGCATGCAAAAACGTGTTTTACATCGATCCTGCATGTAAAAATCACTTTGCATGTGCATCAGACAGCAACCAATGTCATGCGATTTTAAATTACATCAAAAACAATTGTTTTAAATCAAGAAAAACTTCGGTCGAAAGTACGTCTTAACATATAAGTTTTTTTAATTCCTTATTTTTGATAAAGTTGACAAATTGAGAGAATTTTTGAAGGAAAAATGTGAATAATATTTACTTTGACTAAACATTTTTATTGGCACACAACTTACAAATTGGGATAAATGTATATTTTTGGCACTTTCCTTGTTAACTAATAACCAACTTTTATTCTAGGTTAAGACATGGATGACACCATTTTCCGTGTTGATATTTTTATGACTCACTGATCTATTGTTGATGGTTTCCTTACCTAGAAATATATATAAAAAAATGTTAAGCAAAGGTTGTTTTAACATTTTATTTATATAAAATAGATGTATATGGCAGACCATTATCGTTCTAGCATTTGTACTGAAATTGTCAGTTTACCACCAATAATATTATTATTATTATAAATGTGCATTTTCTTAAATCAATTTATTATATTTCTTTAAAAATTTTCTTTCAAATAAAGATTACTCTATATTTTTGTCAAGCAGGAACTTACTAAAGATTTGGCAAACCTGATGTTCCAAAAAATCAACTATTTATAGAATATGTAAATATAAAGCACATATTGAAAAATAAGGTTTGCAAACCCTTTTCTAAATAAATAATTCCATAAAAAAAATATTTCAAATTGCTAAACATTATTCTAGCACCCAACTTTTCTCAGTTAAAAACAAATCTTTCGGGATTTGAGTAAGGCTCAAATAGCGATGGAGAAATAAAGGTCTTCTTGACTAGATGGAGTTTGCAAAAACACAGATAAATATAATCGGTGCTGGTTCCTTATACTCGTATAAGATACGACCCACATTGTAGCAACACCATCAACCTACATCTTATTTACCCAGTTTAATGATTGGCTCTCATTGTGGTATTGATTTAAAAACTCTAGTTCTACATTTCATTTAAATAAAATACTTCTGCAAAAATAAAAACAACTTATTATAGTAAAAATATTTCTTGTCTGGAAATTAACAAATTGTTTATAGAAAATACTCTCCCAGGCACAGGCACTAATATTTCTATGAATTATACAGAATAATCTCAAAAATAATTAAAAGCTTACCGTCTTCATCAATTTTTACAGAAATTATTGTATTACCGAGTGAGGTTAAATCTCCATACCCTGTTTTATGGTAGTGGATACCACGAACTATGTGTGACATTATCCAATCTGAAATTTAACGATTTTCAATTTAAAATCATTGATTTAAAAATAGGCACGAAAAATATTTTGAAAATAATTCTGCAAAACTTATACAAAATAAGATAAACTTTAAGATTAAGTATAAACCTTCCACCAAGTTGTGCTACTCACAGTTGTGCAGAGTTGGCTCTTCAAAATATATGAACAGTGCGAATTTCAGTTCACTAATCTTGAAAAGCAAATTCTGGACTATCAAGGGAGCAACAAAAAATTACACCCCATTTATGTCTGCAAGACAGTGAATGTGAATTGTTTCATCCAAATTGTTTCATTTTGATTTGCCTTCCATAAGCATCGAATGGATTCATATTACTTTAATTCAAATTAAAACGCTTGAAAATATCTCACCTCGTAATTCACTTTCATCCGTGGGAATGTTTTCAGCTTGCAATGAAACATCTGATGGTGCAAAAATTGTATAATTTTTCATCTCTGCCAATTTAGAAAACTTTGTTGTGAGGTCATATTTTTAACTTTTTAGAAATGCATCTTCATCTCTTAGAAATATATTTTGTCAAGTACAAATGCGATTTTATCTTTCTTCATTTTTATAAAGTATAATTCGGTCTTAAAAAGTTGTTTTTGTTCTATCTGAGTAAGTATTTGAAATACAGAGTCATATTTATGGAATACCATCAAATTTTTATTCTGCGCTCTGTTAAATGTAAATATGGCTGATTAAACAACAGTAAGTAAATGCTGTTTATAAATCAAATGTAAAAACTAAAAATTTAAGTAAAACAATTGATATAACTTTCATGGTGTTATGTACAAAATATTAACATGTAAGCTGTTGCCAGAATTGTTATATACCCAACTTTGACTTTTCTCTTCATCTATTAGGTTGTATTTAAACCATAATAGAAAATAATCGTTGGCGATTACAAACGTCCTATCTAGTATGCTCACATCATTTACTTTCCGTACCACTTAAAAACCTTCTGAGGAAAAAGATTAAAACTTTTCATAATTCATGTATTTCATTACTCAGGTATTCTATTACTCGAGATTTTCATAACTCAAAGTTTCATAGTTCAGGAGTTTCACTGTAATTATAAGTTAATATTTAGATGCATATCTTATTATGAAAACAAATGTCTTCATGGAAACATTCAAAATTTTATCTCTCTTATAAATTTGTTTTATTACTAATGACACATTGTTTTTCCTACTTTTTTCCTAATTGTCATAATACTTTTTTATAATAAAAAATATATCTTAACGATTACTTTTAATATTTTGTTATAAATAGTTTATTTAAATTTGCTTTAGTTAATCTAAGTTTTATTGAAATGGCAATTGATAGTCAAATATTTTGCTTTATTGTGTACAACTAAACTTATATTTAAAATAGCTTGGATGAATGTTGCATTAATAGAAACGCACCCTTCAAAGCTTGAACCAAATCAGAGTTCGTAGACACCGCCCCGTAAAACCTTGTCAAGATTGGCGAAAGTCTCAGTGTGTGAATGGAGCTGCCAAGAGGCGGGAACAGAATATCGTCTATAGGATAGACCAGAAATTTCTCTGCCCTGGACGAAACACCAAAAGTAGTTTCCGCAAAACCCGCCTCTGTGTCTCTCACGCCCATAATGGTTGATCCACTGACAATCCATCTCTGTAAAAAAAATTCATTTAAAAACAAAATTCAAAACATGTCAATTAAATATACTTTTAATTAACCCCAAATGGCAAAACTAACATACATTTAAAATCTAATTACCTTTTTGTCGTTGCCGTTACAACCAATTCGGACGAGGTGTCCCGAGTGTAAGGTGTGTAAACTATTTCCAGGACTCAATGGGTGAACCTTTTCAGGTACGATGTGGAATGACACGAGACGTCTCAATGCTTGCTTGTTAACCTCTTGTTCGCCTTTCAGTTGGACAATCAACCATTCAATGGCTGTGTTAGAAGGTGCAAAAATAGTCCAAGAATCTAGAAATTTTACCCAAAAATATCGTTTAATTTAATTAAATTCAAATAACTGTTAAAAAAATATGAACCTAGGAAATGTACAGTATAAGTATAAATTAGTATTTGCATTAGCAATTAATTTATTTAACTTTATTATAACAACATCATCTTTTTATTAAATTGATAACAAAAATAATGATTACCTTTATTTTTTTGTAAAGTATCCATTAATCCAGACATTTCTAATAATTGGGAAAACTTATCCAGGTTAAATTTGTTTAAGATTTTCGTAATGTTTGAGGTTGAATCTTGGATGACCTGAAGATTCTCACATTTGAGATCCATGTCACTTGTGTCATCGGTGCCAGCTGTGCCATCTGTGCCATCTATATCTCCTCTTTGGAAGCTCCTTAAGTCAATTGAGGAGAGTATGTCTTGTTGCCCTTTGTCCATTTCGGCGATGTCTTGAGGACTTGAAATAAATGCATTTTCTAAATTAGGAGGTCCGTATAAGCCGTTTAATCCGAATAATGGTTCAAGAATATCAAAACTATCCAATAGAGGGAAACCAGTACTTTCAATGTTAGTTTTGTCGTTATAGGGTTCTTCTCCGTTTGTTGGTTCTGATGTTATTACACGTCCAGAATTTGTTTGCAAATGTGGAAAAACTTGCAAATAGCTCAAATCAAGGTTGGGAAATAATTTATTAATATCTGTCAAAATTTCATTTGCACCAATACCATTGCTAGAACTTTCCGTCGCAGCTTTATCAAAACTAGTTTCTTCAAACCTTTGGTTATTGGCTACGTTACCATCAAAACTGGTTTCATTTTGGTCCAGAAAGATGAAAAACTCTTCAAGTACAGGTAACTTATCTAGACTTTTATTTAGTTGCAAAAAGCTTAACGTTTCATTCTCGTTCACTGTAAAAGTATCGTAGATATTTTCTTCATTAGCTTGTTCCGTATTTGTGTTTATTAATGAATTAGTTGGCAAATAATCCGAAACTGAAATTACCTCCGTTATATTGATAGGATTTGAAACGTCTTCTTTCTTCATTAAATATAATCCTACAGATTGATTTAAAAAAATTTCTAACTGCCCCAAATCAGTGTTATTAGGAGAATTTTCAAAAATTGTATCCATAGATGTAATTGTGCTTGAGATGTTGCTTCCATTTTTATTGGCGAACATACCTGAGTTTTCTTGAGATGTATGTGCTTGAGAAATTAATAAGTTTGGGCTATCATTAATTTTCAAATCGGATGGGAAATCATTACTTGTATTGCCAAAGTTATTGATACTTTCATTAACCGCATTAATGGCAGTTGTGCTCAAAAAAGGTTGTGCTGCACGAGTTCCATTGTTGGAAGTTTGCGAGATGGGCGTAGTATCAAAACTATTATAGAGGGAAGCTTCATCTGAAGAGAAGTTGTTTATGAAAAGAGGAGAATTATTTTTAGGTGGTGGTTCATTGAAAGGTGTTTTTAAATAACCGAAAAGAATGTTGATATTTGCTGACTCATCAACTCCTAAATCCGTTTCCGGGAGAAGATCAGCAATAATGTGAGCAACGCCATCCGTGGCCAGCATGTCGGTGTTGAGAAAGGGAACTCCGTTGGCTGTTACGGTTCCTAGAAAAATCTATGTTTATTTTTTTTATTTTAATGGATTAAATAAATCAAATATATTTAAAACCAGATTGATTTCTACTTACCATCTAATGTACTTCTTCTAAATGTAACATTAGTTCCAGCAACTGTAGTAAGTGTACCAGCACTTAAGAGTCCTTCAACAAACCATGTGCCTTTGAACATGTGACGATCGAGAACATCTTTCCCTTTACTTTGATCGAGAAGTAAACATGTCCAACAGTATCCCTTTGAATTTATGCTCGAATCAAGAGGCGCTAAGACAGTCACAGAACCTAAGAGATATTTTATATTCAAAAATGTTTAGCTTGGTCTTAGCCAGAGTTTGTGCTAAGGAATAATATTTCTTATTTAATCATATTATTGAAAAGTTCATATTTACCTAATTGTTTAATAGTTGGAGAGACAGTCATGAGAGTAACTACTTGAAAGACAGATTGTTGCGAGTATACAAGTACTTGGCGCAAATCACCTGAAGGTGGATGTAAAACTGAGTCTATTATCTGCAATGATAGTTAACATTATAATAGTTACAAGACTATAAAGTGTAAAAACAGACAAAGAAACTGTTTATGATTAACCTCAGTCATTGATGTATAAGCTATTGTTTACAGAGAAAACTGCACGTAGCCTAATCATATTTATCTAATTATAATTCAAGTGACAAAACACTTTTCATGTTATATTTTTTATGAATTTTAACCTTACAAATCTGAGAATATAACATGTAATATATCTATGCAAAAGTCTAATTTTTAACACTTCTTAAAGCTGAATAGAATACATAGATGAAAAGTTAAATAACAAAAAGATTTATATAAATAAACTACCTGTATTGTTCCATGAGGAAACTGAATGTCTCCTCTCAAAATTGGGACACCATTGACAAACGTATTGCCATTGTAAACATTGAATCTTAGATTTTGTCCAAGAAGTGTTTTGAAAACAGAATCGTTGACTATTTTCGGTGCAGGTCTTCCTTCGAGTGGAATGATGTGGTAATGAATAGTTCGATTTCTGACCAGTCCTTCAAAATCCGATCGACTCATCTGTTGAAATGCTTCGTTTAATGGCGCCAGCACAATGTATGGACCTCTTTCTGCAACGAAATTAATGTATGGACCTTTTGCTGCAAGGAAATTAGTAGTATAATAAAATTTCAATGGTGCCAACATGATTTATGGACCTATTTCTGCCAGACAATTGATGTTATATACATATATATTACATGATTTCAATAGCGGAAATTTTACATTAGATTTAATCATAACAACAAATATTTAAATATACAAATTTACCTCCTGAGCTTAGAAGACTCAGCAGCGATGATTTTTCAGTTAATGTTAACAATGATGTTAGTCCTTCGTGTTGTAGTTCACTTACAATGGAAGTTTCATTGGCGTTACTCAAATTGAAAAAGAAAGCAAATTCATTAATCGATGTCAAAGGACTGGGAGAAAAGGCAGATTTCGAAAATGAAGATGACGGCTGTGAAGCAGACAAAACAGAGCTCTGTGATTTTGAAAAGGACGGCGTAAACAAAGAAGGAAAATCAGAATTTGATGAATGAGGCAAAAGATGTGCAATGTTTGATGAGCGAAGCGAAGGAGGTGAAATGTTTGATGAGGAAACAGGAATAGTATTTGATTGAAAATATATGTTTTGTGGATTTTTAAAAGGGGGAGATTTTCGTGCAACATCTGTCTCAGGAATAGAAGAAGAAATGAAAGGAAAGTTTGACCTTGAAGTAATGTCGGAAGATGAAGTGTGTCGTTGAAGGTTAGGCGAGTGATTTGAAAGAGGGGCTTGAGCTAGAGCTGAAGGTTGAAGAGAAACAAAAGAAGATTGAGATGATGGGAAGCTAGGATGAAAGTTAATAGACACGTGTGGAATTATAAGCTTGGAGGAGTCATGAGCTACTGAATTTGAAGAAGATATTGATATTGTCACATTAAAATGAGAAGGACTGTTAGCAAAGGAAGCTGAAGTGTCAAATGATACAGCTCTACCAAACGTCAGGGCAGGAGATGGAGTCTTGAAGGAAGTCAAATCTGAATTGAAGACTTGAATTGAAGGTGAGATGTCATCAGATAGATATGTTGCATCCGTGAAGGCACGTCCTCCTTTTTCGCTAAAAATAATTAAAAACTATAAAACTGTACGACTATAAACAACAATAAAGCTACAACAACGTACGGCTATTATTTAGCATTGTTGTTGTCATTAAAGTAGCAATATAAATGATAAATGATAATACAACTTTGAAAAGTAATTATTATGTTCATATTCACTGTTGGTACATCCATCATGATGATCATAATTAAGATTTATATAATGATATAAAATATAACAGGTGAAGCATTTAGAGATATCTGGAGAAGTATGACAAAGTACAGTATACTAACTTTACTATTCAGAGAGATTTGTAGATTTGTGTATGATATATACACAATAAAAGGAAAATACGCTGGTCTTGTTTAGGGTAATGCTAAAAATATGCATTGGTTCACTTCATCGCCGAGATATAGTTTTACTCCCCATAAAATTATAGATTGTTTTGCTATGGTAATTATTATTACTTAATACCAGTGTATAACTATAATGATAAAAACTTACTTTAAGAATAGTCATCCAAGAAATATTTGCAGATACCTGGTAAAACAAGTATATGATTCTGTTGAAATGAATACTTTTATATACGCATGCCTTCTCGATGTTTGAAAGGTTTTCGATCTTATAATTTATAACTGTTATTGAAAATCAATTTATCAAGTTTTATTATAGAAGTTTTAATGTAATGGTGTGTAAGTATGGTGAAATTAGTAAATACACAAAATTTTTAAAATAGTCAGGTTTTTTTACAAACTATTTAAACAATATTCTCATAACTTAATTGTGTACCTACGTTTCATCCTCAACTTTAGCCGAACTTGAAGACATCTGTTTGGCTGATAGAGATCTCTGAAAAATATTTATATATTTTAATTCACTTTTTGTTATCACTTACAAATATAAATGTTTTTGAAGCAGCAAAAAGTAACGAAAGAATAATTATGTTGGTAAAGACTAAAATGCATTAAAGTTCATGGTAAAACAACTCTTATTAACGTGACACAGATGCGTTCATTCAGCAAACATAGAGTCGATATTCTAGATTTTATGGTAGATCACCTATTTTCTGATTTTTATTTTTTATTTTTTTCCGGCCAAACATGAAAATTAAATTAATCTCCATTTAGATGAGCTTAAACAACGTTCAAAGCTCTATATAAAACGTGAAAAGACGTTAATTTCTAAATTTAATATCAAATAAAAACATTGAGAAACGAAATGTATTTTTGAAGCTCAAATAAAACAAAAAGAGATTGTTTCATTTCATTCCAAATATCTTTTGAAGAAACTAATTATTATGTAAACATTGCTATACCAACCGTGACACACGGACAGTGTAAGCAAATAAATATTAATAATATTTATTATTATTTTTTAAGACTAAATTTTTTCAAGATTAGAAAGATTTTAAGATATTTGCAGTATTATAAAGAGTTCAACAAACGGCGTTTAAATATAAATAAATATAAATAAAGTGAGATCAATTGTATAGTACCTATATATTCTTTATTAAATTTTGTTTTTTGTACTTGTAACTTTTATTATAAAAAAATGTAAATTATATCATGTTTTTTACGAATAAAAATAGTTGTTATTATTATTATTGTTATTATTATTATTATTATTATTATTATTTTTATTATTATTATTATTATTATTATTAT
>JARUHE010069745.1:0-15511 GCA_031471125.1 Archaeomysis grebnitzkii
TGACTTGGTAGATATCCGGCGATTTTTTTCCTTGGTTTCGATCCCCCCCCCCCAAAAAAAAAAAATTCTTATAAAAATCTATAGAACATAATAAAATATTTGTTTTATAAGAATCTAAAGGAACAAAATAAAATACTTTCTATAAGAATCTATAGATCAAAAAATAAAGTATTCTTTATAAGAATCTATAGAATAAAAAATATAACATTTCTTATAAGAATCTATAGAACAAAAAAAGTATTTTTTATAAGAATCTACATATAGAACAAAGTATAGAATATTTATTAAATTACCCTACAAATATTTACTGCAAAACACGTGCCAGATCTTGTACGATCTTTTACAAGGCAAGACTCACAGGATCGTGTGACCTTAACTTGACCAGAGCGATGTCGTCCGTTTTGGTACTCCCGGGATACTTTGGATGAAGGATCAGTCTGGCACACAATGCCCCACGAGACCTGCCATCGTGATTTGTGCTCGTCAGTTCGTGGGCGTTGATCAACATGAACAAGTGCTGGCAGTTGAACCGTTGAACACCTTCTTTCTGGAAAAAAAATCTTTAATACACATTAGTTGCGTCAAAAAAGACATCCCGGTGTGTTTAAAGCGAACAACTACTAGTTAAATATTGAAACTATAAACTTTTTGAATTTTTTTGTGTGAGATGTAGTATGTTTTGAATTAATATTTTGTGTTATACATTTGAAATATCAATTTTACAGGTTTTCTTAATTATAACATATAGAATAATTTAAAAAAAAGAAGAAGAAAATTTCGAGTTGTTTTAAAAGAATATAAATAATCCGATGGTTTGATCAACAAACAAAATTTCGATTTGATACAATCAATACTCACAAAAAAACAATGTGCAGACGTCATAACATAATCGTATGTTACGAGTGATCCGGTGCAGGTAAAACGACCCTTTCCGTAAATAGCCACACTCCAAGAAAAATCGTCAATTAAGGTCGTTTGTCCTCCAATGATTCGGAAATGAATCTTTTTATTCACCTCACAGTCGCACGCAGGCTCTAGAAACGACCATTCGATTTATTGTTCATAAAAACAATTCATTACATACAATAAGGCCATTTTAAAAGCTAATTAGAGAGGCTTTAATCCTCTGAATAGACAAAGTGTGATCCATTAACAAATTCGGGATAAGTGAATGTATTGAGCCTTAAAACCAACAAAAGGCCGTGCGAAGGCATTCAATAAATAATTATGACCTGGTTACCTGGAGAAGGCAAATTCAAAGGCTTAACATGTTATCATTCGTTTAATCTATATAACTGAACTTATAACACCCATGTTATGACCACTGAGTGTGGTGAAGATTCATCAACATTTGCAGGTTTCATTGCTGTGTCTACCACCTGCAAACTTAATTAGATTTTAATAATATATAATAAGTTCAGATTTTATATAGCGCCGCCACTATTCAATGAATACTCTTCAGCGCTTCACATATTTAGGCTCTATTGCTATTACCCACATCAAGTGATGTCTGCCCTAAGGACATGCAGCCGACATATCGCGCTTCCTTCAAGCCGTGGTAAGCTTAGCATATGAGATTTTAAGAGAATACAGCCACGTTCAAATTCTCAATGATGTTTGCTTATGCAGCATTAATCTCCAGGCAGCGCTCGTATCCACTCGGCTACCATCATCAAATAGTTCCCTTCCAGTTGCCTCATTTCTGTTAGATTGAACCTGTTGGGAGTGAGTATTCCTTCCGTTAGGCGTTCAGTGACGAAACCTTTAAACATGTGTTGCCGACTTTCATTATGCCTCAGGATGCTGTTGGTATCAGTTTTTTCATAACTTCTTTCATTATGCCTAGGGATACTGTTGGTATCACTTTTTTCATAACTTCTTGAGTGAGCAGATGGTACATTTCATCTTCATCAGAAGATTCAAATAGGTTTTCATGCTCGTAAGATATTGCAATAAGTTTGGCAGCATTTATTTTCGTAAGAGTTTTTTCCTCCATGGTGCTATGTTATTTTTGCCTTCCTGCCAGTGAAATGTTTTTTTTTCTCAAGTTCATGTTGTAAGTTTGACAGTGCAGGTGCTATAAAAAGTATTTCTCTCGTGACTTTTATTCTGTGTGATCTGGCGAATGGGCCGGGACCAGTTGTGATCCTTAACAGGCAACCGCTGGTTCATATGTGGATCTATAAACTATTAATATCTAAGTGTAAATAAGATCATATAAGTTTTTACTTTCATTACAACTTAGTAAACCTTCAATGAATACCTAATGATTATTTAGAATATTAAAACATTTCAATGTTTGAAGTGAATAAATAAACTTAAAATTTGTTTTCAAGATATACCCGGCATCATCATTAAGTATACTGTCATAGTATAAAAGAACATAGTAGTTTAAGGAATGGCCATCTACGTCAGTAATTCGCTCAGTTATTGGGTGTCTCCCATCATTAGTCCCTCAAGTATTAATGACTATTTGATCAGCTGATTTGTTCAATCAGGGTTGCCAGATTGTTGTTTTATAGCCAAAAAATATCTAAAAAAAATATTTGACCATGAAGTTATACATTCGGCCTTTTCATCAAAATTTGTCTCTTATTCATAATCACACAATCATTTTCAACAACGATTGTAGTGTCATACAAAAGATAAACATTTGGTATACTTTTGTCTTTATTTCTAATGAACTTGAGCCATAAATACCAATCAGTATCTGGCACCCCTGTGTTCAATAGAAATTTCCATGTTTTAGCTTCTAAAACAATTGTTAATGTTACTACCCACATCAAGTGATGTATATCCTAAGGATATGCAGCCGATATATGGGGCGTCCTCCAGGCCGGGGAAAGCAATGAAATAGCCTTAGAGCGGACTCGAACCAATGACTATGAGATTTGCTTATGCAGCATTAATCTCCAGGTAGTATTTGTGTCCACTTGGCCCCCATCTCTCAACTATAATTAAAGAATTTTACAGCACTGACTGTGATGCGGCTGTATCGTGGTTCAAATCCTGCAGATAGTAGGTCAACACTGTTCGCAAGCTGGGTGAGACATGGATCGATATTGGTTTCAACATGGCTGATCTGGCATGAGTATGGCTCAAAACTGATTAATATGGTTGAAAAATGTCCAATCTACGGTTCTATTCCGGCAAAACACGGCAATAGTACGGTTGAACACCAGCAATCAGATGTGGCCCAGATCTGGGCCGTTGTGCAAATATGAGCCGGCCCGTATCTGGTGACCAGAACTGGACCAAATTAGCAGATGGGTCTGGGCCAGTTCTGGCCCATTTCGACTTTACTATCAAAGTAACCTTATATGAAGTAAACAAATATTCATTTTTTGGCTATAACTGCGTAAATATAGATAGAAATAAGGTGGTCCTTCGTAGAATAAAGCACAAAATACTATAAATATTATACTATAAATGACACAAAACTCATTCTTTCACCAGAAACAAATTTTCAAATGTATTTTTTCTCATGTTTATGTTTTTATTTTGTGTTTATTATAATACCTGACATCTGTCAGAATAAAATTCTTTATTTTATCTCATAGGATGGTGATATTAAATAAGTTTTGTTCAACAAATTTTTTTGTTGCTCCTCAAATAAATATTTAAACTCTTGCAAAAAATAATTCACGGCTACAACTTCGTAAGTATTAGTTTTTGAATTAACAATTATTAGAGACAAAATTAGGTAGACGGTCAAAACAAACCGCTTTTATTAATTAAAGTTATCTTTAACTCTTTAAATCTTCAATCCCATTGAATACTAATGGGATTCCGGAAGACGCCAGACGACGCCGACAGAACAGTTGAAACCTAAATTCATTTGTTTTATTCAACTTCAAGAAGTTTTGGTGCGGTGGCTGCCATCTTGGGTTTCATGCCGTTAGAATGCTCAAAATAATGTCACTTTAATTTTTTCATGCTTGAAGTGTCATCTAACAAAATGAAGTGAATTTTTGCTTTAACACAAAAAACAAGAACCCCTTTTTCCATGACAAATATGTTTACTCTATGCATGAGGGCACAGCACTTGTATGTAAAGAACTCCACACACCTAAATTAATGACTAGTGGTACTCTCACATCATTTGAATTTTCTAAATACAACTTAAATATTAATAATCACGATATTTGTTGACAAAACAGTCATACATTGTAAACATACACTTACTACTTTGAATAGATTTTTTGGATAGAATTGCCAAAATAATGAATATAGCTTGCCGATACATTTCTTCAATTCAACTTTTTAGTTTCTCTATCGCTTATGCAAACTAATCAAGAGTAGAATTAAGATTTTCTCGCTCAAAAACAAACTCGATCGCTTGTAATTGTTATAGTGTTACACACAAAACTTTTAGCTGAAACTATTCATATTCGCAATGATCTTTATCACTGCATGGTAACTACATTAAATATTTATATAAAAAAAATCATCATTGATAAGCTTTTAAAAAACACTTAGGGTAGCTATTAAACATAATTTGTATTTACAAAACAAAGCAACACAAAATCATACAACTACTTAGACACAACAAATAATCGAATCTTATAAAAAATAACATTTTCGCATTTATGCAATGCAAATCAAATAATATCGTTTAAAAAAGTTATTTAAATGGATGAAAAGTTTGTTAGCTCTAATTTTTAAAACTTTATGTTTTGAAAGTTGAAAGCACAGAAAAGTTGATACCTTTACAATCTTGGGCCACATTCATGATTTACTCCCTTTATCCTTTTTGAATGTGAATGTTTTCAATTTCAATCGTTCAACATTCAAAACACAGGATATACATACAAATATTCATTTTATATATCAATTAATCCATTAATGGATTACATGCTATTATGATGACAGACTGAGGAATAACAAACTAGTATTGAATCTAACCCTGCAGAACTATTCAGCACCATCAGGTTAGTATAAAAGGTCTCATTTTATTGAAAAACTTCATTAGAATAAAAAATGAATTAACTTAAAACTGGATGAAAAACATGTTTTCATTTCTCTAACTTTGTACATATTCATAGGTTACGAGACTATTTTTCCAGTAATTTAGGCGAAAAACATTTCACATGCAAGAAATGGTGGTTTATCGGATAATTGTATCATGCAAAACTTCCTCCAACAACTATTGAACATGGTAAAGTTTTGTTCAGTTTGGTCTATAAAAACAATTAGACGGATGAACCATTTTTCACCAATTTAACCCATGCTGGGGCCAGCCATTCAGGATTTATTTTACCCATAGCCTTTTCATTTTGTTTCCATAAGAAAGAAGAGTCTAGATAACATGGTGGCCAATTATAAAATGTAGAGGAAGCTCAAGGGAGATAACGACACAGTATAAAGATAGGAGAAGCCATAATACCAATCAAGATTTTTTTCAGCCACTAACGTCAAATTTGTTTATTTTGGATATGGGAGTCCAGTGTTCCTTCCCCCACCACAGTGCCGCGAAACGCTAACGCGGCACGGCAATTATAACATAACTAAAGATTATTTTGCATATAGGAAATAAAAACAAATCTGGATGTATTTTTTGTTAGTTGAAAATGTGCTGCAAACTGAATTTGGTAGCTCATATGTGATGTGTAAGCTCATTATTATTAAGAAATATTGATTTTTATGACAGGTGTGCTGCTAGATTTTAAGCAGATTGAAACCGCTCCGTTATGTAAAAAAAGGTTGAAAACCACTGTTGATGAAAACAAAAGCACCAGGTATAAGAAAGAATATTTTTCAGCTTAAAAATGAAGCAACAACGAATAGGATAACAAAACAATCAACAATAAGGTTTTGTTAGCACAGAAAGGCCCCAAGATACTCGTCAGTCTTAATGAACGTGGAGGTAGTACAACAAATGATCGCTGCACATTGTGGAATTTTGGAAAATGCAGTGGCAGGAAAGAAGCAGATAACCATGCTGACGAAACGCACATGGAAAAGAAAAGACGGTATGGTTGGACTTCCTATGAAAGAAATGCGGCCGAATAAACCTAGTCCGGTAACCATTTTGAAAATATCATGGACTAGAGTTGGATTTTCACATATTCAAGGTGTAGACGTTATACTGGAACACCTTAGATTAAACAGGCTCTTAGATTATACCGGAAAGATTGACTCTATAAATTGTGATCATTACTCCAGAGCAGATGACTCTCCTACTGTATGTTGCATTGTGCTGATTACATTGAGCAAAGGCATGTACTGGTTAGGAAGCTTGAAAGCAAAGGTATCAGCCATTGTGTTTTGCACGTTTATTTGTTAGCAGAATGTTTCAGGCTTTACGTTGGTTGAATGGCTTTAAAACTGATTCTTGATGTCAGGAAAAGATACTTTCAAATTAAATTTGTTAAAAAGATTTTTCCCACTGCATTACATTGATCTAGTTGGTAGAACTGGTATGTTTCATACGTCAAGTAATAAGGACAATTGCAGAGTCTTACATTTGAAGTTTCTCAGATTTCAATACGATTCGAAATTTTCACGACTAAAAACTATTTTAAATTACAATTCAGTGACCAAAACACAAATCCGAATAGCATAACTAAGCAATCAAGATTAAGGTTTGCTTCAAAAACGATAATTTTGTTTATCAACAACACGAGCAGAGTTTTTGTAATTTTGTTCGCTATTGTAATACAAAGCTAAAATTGATTATTCAACAACTTTATAATTGTTGTTATTGTGAAAGTTTTTTTATTGTTATGGCAGTTTAGTTCTCTTTTGAAGCAAGAAAAAGATCATTAACTTTTTTCATTCCAATGTTCCACAAATGGAACATATATTTTGTTAATTTTTAATGCTAATTTATAATGCATTAAATTTACAATGATGCTACAAAGCTAGAATTTTTATCCGAAATGAAAAATAGACTTAATTAATACATACCAATAAAAATATCTCCTTTTCATCTATAAATTAGCATTAAAAATTAACAAATTGTAAGTTCCATTTGTGGAATATTGGGATGAAAAAGGTTAAGCCAAAGACTATGAAAAAAAAAACTTCATATAATCTGAAGAAGGTTTAGCTAGTTACAAGAAATTGCCTTTCATCAAAGGATTAGTTTTCAATTGTATTAAAATTAATGTCATGCTTGTCATATTGTAGTTTTACTTATTTTTATTTATTTATTTATTAATTAATATACGATCTGTAAAATGTTTAGTCCTTTCTTTGGAGTAGAGTATGAAGATTGAATATTTTTTAAACAACCTAATCACTCATCGGACAACTTTCGTGCCGCACTTGTGCCAAATTCTTTCTTCAGTGTGTCAATTTTTAATTTCAATTAACATGGAGCATGATCGATGCTTTGCTAGAGGCTTCATGGGTAGCAGTAATTCGGATTATTATCTTTACATGCTTCGCGTGTAACATTAACCCGGACTGTTGGCTTTACATGCAGCATAACACTGCTATATGTCAGACCTTTGATTATACAAGTTTATAAGCTTTCAAATACACAAGACCTAGCTACAAGTTTCCGTTATTTGTAATCCTTATTATTCCATAGTCATTCTTGATATGTAATTATTTAATTAATTGGTGATGTATTCATTAGCTAACTTAAGTTATGATTTTTCAAGTAAGTTATGTTTTCTAATTTATGAAGTTAATTTAGTATTTTGTCTAGCATTAAATTTTGGCAACAGTAGTTTGTTATCGAGTGCGTTCCGTGCTCCAGTCTAGTTTTTAGCCTCATACATTTCATGTAGTTTATGGCGGAACTCTGAACTGTTGAATGAAAACTCCATTTTTCATCACCAAACGTATAAACTAAAATTCACATTCAAGTAAATTGTCAATGTTACCAGATTAGAATTAAAATTAAAATATGTAAACATTAATATTAATCATCAAAATTTGAATATATTCAGTCATGTAGGTAGGTTAACTAAGTAGAAAATATTTCTCTGGATTTAACACCCATGACGAGGACGAATGCAAAAATTTCCAGCTGCTGACATACGAACGTTTCATATGTTTACGAATCTTGATTTAGTGCTTACATCTCATTCCATCATCCAAATTTGTAATTTGCATAATACTTTGTTGTTTTCCGTTTTCTCAAAGTGAAATCTACTGAACTATATTGGAACGTTTTTGTAAATTAATTTTCATATACTCCTGTTAACTATTACTTCACTGCAGGAGGGACGCATAAGAAGTGTATAGTGTACGGTAAAATGGACAATAGTTACAGCTTACCATGAAACATCTAGCAAAGCATCGACTGCGATTGGTAATGGATTTACTAGCGTAAAATTTGAGATATTTTTTAAAACTTTGAATAGGGCAAAAGAAAACTAAAGTAAAACAATAATTTATTTAAATAGAACCATTAAGTCATACACGTTTCAAAACACAGAACACAAATCAATTTTTGTATTAATAAATATATTCAAGTTTTAAATGTAATTTACTTTAATTTATTAATTAAACTTATTTAAACAATTTTAACATTTAAACATTTCGCTTTGGTTTACAAAATAGTGTTGAATTTACATTTTCCTTCAAGCATAAAACAAGACTTGAAATTTCAAAAAGTTTGTCATGCTTATACAATGAAACCAAAACTTTTAGAAACGATGGATGTAATTATAGCCAACTTATGTCGACGAAATAAAGAATTGGACATAGCACCATATAATTATTCTAAAAAGCACCCAACTTTTCAGTTTTAGATCTACAATAAAATATAAAATTAAAATTTCTTTGTGAAAGTCAGTTTTCAAATGAAGGATAAATAAGGACTTCTTGATGGCATTGAAATTTTATTCTATCTTGACGAAATGTTATCCTCGTTGATGGATGGTTCAAACCTGATTGAATAAAACCTTCATTGTTTTTGCTAGAAATTATTTTTTGTATTTTCATAACAACGTTACACTCCAAAAATTGTTTCAAGTTTCTTGTTGGTTGTAGTTCACAATAAAGTCAATTTTTACGAACAACATTTAGGAATATGAAGTGGCGAGCTAGCCATCAGACATTAACTGGATGGGCAAAAGCACAAGTGAGGCAGCCCAGAGCTTGCCTCACTTGTGATAATCCGATCCAGCCATAATACTAAATTGTGTACAAATGTCATCTACATCACAGCCACACATTACATTGGAGGAACAAATGTAAAATGTTTCACAGGTTTGAATACAAGTTTATGGGATGCTCATAAGTACATTTTTTCCCACTTTAACACAATTAATCTTCCAACTCAAAGGAATTTAATTCCATTCATTAATATATCATTTATTAACACCAATGCAGGGTTTTAAGCTTTTTATAGTTTTGTACATTTATTGTTTAGATTCAGATTTATTTTGGTACAAATGTTTAAATAATTGTTTGCGACATGTTGTTCCTCATAACCAAATAAAAAATAATCCTTCAACGTTGTTATGAAAAAGGATTATTCTAAATCTATATGTTTTGTCCATATACTGTAATTATAAATAACATTGATATATAGCATAAGGGTTGTTAGGATTACTGTTTATGTAAAGAAAATATCACTTAATTTTCCAACATTTTTTTCAATAACAATAACTTGTTGATATAGATTGTAGAAATTGATGAACATTCAAAATACTTTGAAAAACTTTAGAAACAGTTTAGATTTTCCTGGATTTTCAGTTAAGAAATATTTTAACTTCTAATTTGACTTTTGTCAAAAAGTATTATAAGAGAAAACAGCCAAAATACATGAATTAACATTGGTTCTATTACTAAATATATTTTATATATTTGCTCTATTATAGACTTATTTACATATTTTAAAAATGCCAATACACATATTTACATGCAATATAAATATATTTAGTATATAAATGACTAAATACTTAATAACATACATTGGTCCTATTACCTAATATATATACAATTTAGTACTTATTACCTAATATATATATACAATTTAGTACTTATTTTTATCAGTCAAGTACTTTTGTATCAGTAAAGTACTAGGTTTTCAAAAATAAATTTCTTAGTAATTTTCATAACATTAAATATATGAAAATCTAATAAAATTTAGCTGCCGGATTCTAAATGTTATTTTTGTTTGTAAAATAAACTGTGCATTAAAAATATTTTTTTTAATTTTCTAAAATTTTAGAGTGCCTTAAAAATAATTTTTGTGTTGTTAAAACAGAATTAAATACTTAAATAAGAAGTCTTTAATAATAATTTTTGTTTATTTTTCTTTATTTTAATTAATTGTAACTGACAATTTTATGATTTTTTTTTTAAATTTTGCAATTACTTGTTTGAAACGAAACATTAAATATAAAATAGAATTAATCTTTATGTTTCGATCAACATTGAAAGGAAAAAAGTTTAATCCTTAATTATTGAACAAAAATAGTAATTATAAATAATCATTTTAATTTATAAAATAGAAATAGTTAAGTAATTATTAAATTACGATTTTTATGAAAACATCTAAAAATGAAACTTGTATTTTCTTTACGAAACATTTACAGTTAGTTAAACAACTATTTTGTTTTTAGTTATAAAAGTTTTAATTTGAATAAAACGAACACGTATTTAACTAATTTTAGATAAAAAATATAATTTTTCCAGTCAAATGCGATGAAGAATAACTTTGCCATTGATAATAACTACTTCAACAAAACTGTCTGAAAACCTCATGCGCAAAACCAGATGCGCAAAAGCTCTTTTTGGTTTCGATCATGCTTGAACCAAAACCTTGTCCAGGTGCAAGTGGAACGATTTAAAGACATTTCGATGTTCGAATGACGTCATTAAATACATTTCAGCTGAACCTAGATTTTGAAGACAATCTCGATCAAAGTATTAATGGTCAAGTGCAAAAATTTAGTTTAAACAATTTTTAGAACAATAAACATTTATTAACATAAATATTATTATTATTATTATTATTATTATTATTAACATAAATCACAATAATGGAGGTTTCAACACTTTCCACTTCGTCAAAGATGAGCAAGAACAGATATCTCCGTATCAGAGGGAGGCTGGTGGGAATGATGCTGCGAAGTGGTGAGGTCGGTACCCGACACTGTCACGATCACAGATTCCGACCCAATAACTTGCGATGAATCTGTCGTCTGAACAATGGTGACGGTGTTGTCGTCTCTCTTGTGTCCATTCTTTTTGGTGGAGGTTGGCAACACGTGGTGTCCGTCCGGCAGTACACAGATCTTATCCTGCTGCCGCAACGCGCCGGGTGTCCGTGTGATGGAGCCCTCGTGCGAAGGGGGATTGGCGGAGGAGTAGATGCTTTCGTGGGACAGGAAGGACAGGCAGGATGGGTCTCTGGAATGAGCAGGGGGCACGACAGAGCCGCCTGGGTGAGAGCTGGGTACGGCGTCTGGGTGGTGCGATATGGAGCCTTCTCTAGAACGATAGCTTGGGGGTTGACTGTAGTCACTTTCCCTGCTTAAGGTGTTCATTCCAACTCTGTTGAGAATACAATTTCAAATTATTAAAGGTTTACAAACATTCGTGAATATATTATTGAAAAATGTGACACTGAATCGGTTATCGTTCTTGTATAGAACAAATTATTTTACATTCACACAACAATTCTTCCAGAAAAATTCATGAATTTAGGTATTTTGGGTTGTTGACACAAACATAAAAACAAATATGGCAACTATAGAAGCGGACAATTAAACAAGGTTTGATTTTGTTTTTTCAAATATTTGAATGCTCAAGATAAGTCCAAAAGTACTCTCTGAGGCCAGCTCTCATTTAAAAGTGTGTAGTATCAGTTTGTTCTGAAGATTATACAATTTGTATTTTTTATTATTACTTAAGCAAGTTATTTTGATATCAAACGCTCAAATGTAGTTTAAAATAGTAATAAAAAACACATTAAAAACTGGATTAATCACACGAGTTAAACCTATAAATTAACCAGACAAATTTACTGCACCTATGAAGTAATACTAACCCCATTGTAGAAAATGATTGAAGCAAACACCTTTAAAAACAAGCACAAGTAAATGCTACGCATTAAAAGCTGTGTTTGTATGATCAAATTAGTTCATGAAATTGTGTAATTGTTATATACAATTCTATGTATTAATATATTAACACATTTCTTTCATTTATTTCCAACAAATTCTCTCTAAGCCCTCAAATAAAAATCTTGGTTAACCATGAATTTGATGATACATTGGCTAAGTCTAAAAACTCCTAAAATGTCTATTCTCAGGCCAAAATTATAGTTTTCCACCTGTTTTGATACTAATCAGCCGTTTTTGATCTCCAACTTGAATAATGAAGATTTATAGAGTAGTCTTTGAACTCAAAAAATAGCTTAATTAATATCTGAATTTATCATGCTATTTTTTCATACAGTTATCTGTCAAAACTCGACACTAAAATAAAGAGTAGTTTTTGATCGATGTTTCTGCTTATTGGCATATTTTTGAATCTAGTTAAGTACCAAAAAAATCCTTAATAATTAGATAAATTTAGCGTCGAAATTTTTTCCATTTCTGGAGATTTATATCTTAAAACGTACTTAAATGGAACTAACGAGGTATTTAAAATGCTTAAATCGACTATGCCTCGACTCTTAAGTATCTCGTTTTACAGTTGATAAGACGATAATTTCCAACTGGGTTATTTAAAAAAATATTTATTTTTGGCAGAAAGGTCTTTGAGGCATTCTACCTAAAAATCTCCCGTTCTTTCATTTGTTTTAAATAAACTATTCTCTAAACCTTCAAATAAAAATATCTGTTAACCATGAATTTCAAAATTCTTACAAAATGTATTTTTTAATAATAAATACCGATTTCACAAAAAAAAAACTTAGTGACACCAGTGTAGAATGTCATTTCAACATACTTTTCTGTAAAATTATTTTTTTATTATATGGAGAATGTCGGTCGAGTCCACAAACAATAACAATCAGAGGTCATTTTTTGAAGCAGGTTTTTCAAACACAGCTTAATAGCTTTCTATCTTATAAGTAAGCTAATTGAATTAATCAAGTTCCCCTTTATAATATAATATAATATAATTGAATAATCAAGCACACCTTTATAATATAATATAATATAATTGAATAATCAAGCACACCTTTATGAAATCTAATTTATTTGAGGCCTATAAAGTATCACTCTCAGGCAAACTAAAAACAACACAAATGAATCTTACAGTCTAGGGTTTCCGGACCTGTAGGTGGGAGGGGGGGAGGGTGCGTGGTGAGGGGGGGGAGGTGGCACGTGGGGGTTGCCGTGGTGCCTGTCCAAGAGTAGCAATCTGAGGCGGTACTCCTGCATGGAGGCCTGGTAGCTGGGCGGCGGAGGGCGATACTGGAACTCCGGATACATCATGGCTGAAAAACATTGGAGTTTAGAGGATGGTCTTCAATTTGATGGAAGGTTTGATGCTATAAACAGTTAACTTTTTGCAGTGGGTCAAAATAAAACGAGGTTAGTATTAAGTATTCATGGGTGAGAGAAATTAACAGTATCGAAACATTTTGGTTATAAAAACTTGGCTTCTTAATTTTAATATTGGGTATAATTTATTTCACAAACTGAAAAGTGTATAAATGTTTGGAAATGGTCACCAAATAATTTTTTAAAATTTTTTCTATCCCATGAAAGACTGAACTGTTGATTACATTACTTCAATGATTTCTTGACGGAGACCAAACTTATCAACTTTTCAGACAATAGTAACTTTGATCTTTTTCCTAGATTTAAAAAAAACAATTTTATGTCATCTTTCATTTATGATAAGCACGACTTTTAATCTTACGTGCAGCAAAAGCACTGTTTGATTTACTAGCAATAAAGATGTACAAATATTATGTGAAATAATAATAATAATAATAATAATAATAATATAGATGTATAAATGTTATGTCAAATAATAATAATAATAATAATAATAATAATAATAATATAGATGTATAAATAGTGAAATAATAAAAAAAGTATTAAACCTCAATCATGCCATCATGTTCGGTGGTCAATACGTGAAGAGTTCACCTCCAAGTAAAGGAGGTTTGGGTGGTTCATACAAATCCATCAAGACAAGGAAGAAACAACTCAAAAATGTTTCAAGTTGTATTAACTCAATAAAGTTTATTTTAATAATTTACTTATATTTATTTTAGAACCAAAATATACAAACATTCGGCTCTAGAATAAAATAAAAAAGTTATTTTTGAATATGACCACAATGCTATATTAATATTTATTAGTCATAATTAGCCCATTTAAAATCGTAATGATTATGAAAAGTAAATCAAAAAATTAAAGAAGATTAAACTTTTATAATAAATTTCCCCTCAAACGAGTTAAACTTTTAAGAGGAATTAAATCTTTACAGCTTGAAGCTTTTCAAAGAAACCTCTTGAAGATAAAACAACCTTTATTATGCTTAACAATTCAGTTTTTATTTTATTTTTAGCTTAAGTGAATAAAAAAGTATGAACAACTAAACTAGGAGTCTTGGATTGGTTTTAAAGTGGAAATAAAAACAATATAATATGATCACTAAAACTTTAAAATCCATATTTTTAAAATAAAACTTTCAAAAATATTCCTCAAACTATTTTTTAAAATTTAATTGACTTTACTTTGCTTTTCAAGATTTCTCAAATTCATTGATGAGAATTTAAATAGGCTGTATGTGGAAAAATATTCATCTTTGTGCGACTTGTTTGTTCGTCTTCATCAAATAATTGAAAATAAATAAAATTGATTATAAGGAAGTGGAGTGAAAGCAACAAGAGGCTATCCGGCTATTCAATTGTTATGCCTCGGTTACAGCATTGAGGTTACGAATCACAGGTATAGAACTCTGGTCGAAAGCAGCTGCTGTGCCATCGGAACACATGCAAGGACAAAAGAAAGACATGAACGTCAAAATGAAAAGACACCAAAATTCACAGTGACCCATGGTCAATAATTGAAATAAATTGTCCCACCTAAGGATAATTTTCATCACCAACTTTTATTTTATTCAGCTCTTACAGCCTTCAGTCCCTGAAATAAAAAAATCAAGCCCCATTGTAAGGTTGATTTTAGATAGTAACATTTCTGTATTTTCGCCTCACCTGCATATGGGTGATGCGGCCTCCCGAATGCGGGCGCCATGCGCGCCATGAAGCGTCGTGGCTCCCTGGAGGAGTCGCTGGGCGCCAGGCCGAGCATGACGCGGCAAGGCGCATCGCGGGACGTCAGGTGCCACGCCACGCCAGAGACGGTGATCAGCACAATGCCAACGCCTGGAAGGGACAAGATTTGTTGTTAATTTATTGTGATTTACTAACTAAAGATTAGTTAACTAAAATAAATATTGGTCAAGTAAATTGAAAATTTAAATAATTATATTAAAGATTAGTTAATTAAAATAAATATTGGTCAAGTAAATTGAAAATTTAAATAATTATATTAAATATTAGTTAATTAAAATAAATATTGGTCAAGTAAATTGAAAATTTAAATAATTATATTAAATATTAGTTAATTAAAAT
>JARUHE010069856.1:0-15508 GCA_031471125.1 Archaeomysis grebnitzkii
CATTCTTTGAACGTGTCGAATTCTTCCTTTCCCTTATTTATAGAAATTTTTTCATGATTGTTCTGAATCTGAAAATGTTTGAAGAAGAATTTGACGCATTGGATGAATAGTAACGTTCATCATCTTCTTATTTTGCCTTACATATATAATTTCATCCACGATCTTTCTAAGCCATACAATATTTTAAAATGAGATTGTCACGCATTTGGTGAAAAGTAACGTGCACCATTTCCTTCCTTTGTCGTACATATATAATTTTGTTCACAATTTTTCTGAACCTATAAGATGGTTAACGGGAATTTTGACGCAAGGGGATAATAGTAATGTGTGGCATTGCAATTTTTTTTAGCTTACATATAATTTTTTACTTTGATTTTGAAAATAGATCAAATGTATCTCGGAGGGATAACAACAACAGGTAGATGAGAGATGAAGGAGATCGTGATGCATTAGATGATTAGGGGAATAGTAACGTGTGTCAATGATTTCTTTCACCTCAATGTTTTTAATTTCTTGTTTGTTTGTTTTTATTTTTATTTCAATTATTGAAAAGTGAAAAATTAGATAATAAATACAATTTTTATTTTAATAACATCAATAATTTTAACTTTCAGTCTGGTCAAGTGGGCGTGTGTCTGTGCGCGCGCGCGCGCGTGTGTGTGTGTGTGTGTGTGTGCAGGTTGACCTTAGAATGGATGTAAGGGTTCGTGCTACTCCTGCTATTGATCATCAAGTTGGGAATGTTGCTTCACCTTGGTTTTAATATTAATCTAAGTTTTAATTTTAAGTTTAATTCTAGTCATTTTCTAGCAGCATTTGTTTTGCTTTGGGCCATTTATGGTATCTTCCAGAATTAAACTTCTGTCTATTCCAGAACTCAGGTGGCTTTAGTTGGTGTAACACTATCTACCAGTTCGTCAAGTTTAATGACTGGCTGGTGTTCGCCCAATAATTTCCCTCTTGTTTTTTTCTAAAAAAATTGCTCGAGAAACTGATGAACTATATAGATTGCAATTCATTTCCCATAGGGATCAACAACAGCATACGAGAGGCAAACTCTAAGTTGATTGAACGTGAGTTACCTCACTTGTGCTATTGTCGATCCATATATATGTTGTTCAAAAGAAGTTGTCGTAATAGACTAGTATTACAACGTTTATGAAATAAATTAATATGAACAAATAAACATAAACACTTGAAATTGCTTAATAAGTGTGTACTTATTTATATATTGTAATACCAATAGTAATACCAACAATATTAATTTTTGACCCAACATTAGCATTAAGATGTATGGATTACAAATACATTAAAAGTGCAAAAAAATGTTAGATCTTATGAATATAAAAACAAAATCAATTTTAGAGCGCTAAATAAAAACATATATTTAAGGTCGAGAAAAAGAATAATAAAGTTATAAAGAAAAGTCTAAATAAAGCAACAATAATAAAGTTAAAACTCACATAAATTTGTCGTTCTTGACATCATATTGCTTTCAAAAAGTTAATGTGGACATAAATAAATGGAGAGAAAAGTTCATTGGACAACATCAAATAGCTTTAAAGAATGACTTTTCGATAACTAATCTCTATTCTATGACATTTATTTCATACAATTTAGTTTATTAGACAGAGGTTGAACCAAGTATTGGCACCACTATATCTTAGCACCACAACCTTCACACTACGAGAATGGCCCCACAACCTTGGCACCAATACTTTGACACCACAACCTTGACACCACAACATCTTGGAACCCCAACCTCGTGTCACAACAACCCTCGCTCTACGAGAATGGCACCACAACCTTGACACCAAACCTTGGCACCACCACCTTGGCACCACAACCTCTTAGCACACAACCTTGGCACCACAACCTCTTAGCACCACAACCTTGGCACCACAACATCTTAGAACCACAACATTGGCACCACGACCATTGCAACACTCCCTTGGCACTACAACCTCTTGGCATCATAACCGTGGCATCACAACCTTGGCACCACAACCTCTTGTCACCACAACCTTCGCACTATGAGAATGGCCCCACAACCTTGGCACCACGACCTTGACACCACAACCTTGGCCCCAAGACCATGGCACAACAACCTCTTGGCACCACAACCTTTTTGAACCACAACTTTGGTACTACGACCTTGGCACCACAACCTATTGGCACCATAACCTTAACACCATAACCTTGGCACCACAACCTCTTGGCATCAAGAGCTTGGCACCACAACCTTTTGGAACCACAACTTTGGTACCACGACCTTGGCACCACAACATCTTGGCACCATAACCTTGACATCACAACATCTTAGCACCATAACTTTAGCACTTTAACCTTGACCCCACAACCTTGACACCACATCCTTGGCACCACAACTTCTTGTCACCACAAGCTTCGCACCACGAGAATGGCACCACAACCTTGGCACCAAGACCTTGACACCACAACCACCTAGCACCGCAGCATCCTTGTGTTCACATTCAAGGGTACATAATTTCGGTCATCAATCCAAGGTACGTACTACTAGTCAGAACCAGACACTGCTCCATGATAAGGCTACCTGATATTTTTCCCAAATATGTGATCACTTTTGACTGAATCTGTTTTTATTAATTTCACAATAAATTAGTTTTTGCACAGATGAAAGTGAAATTGTTTAAGGCAACATAAATTTTAACTTTGAGTAACGTTTGGTGAAAAATAAATATATTTACTTTCTAAAAATAAATGTTACTATAACGAATAGATTCACTTCGTTCATAGTTCAGAAATAACGAAACATTGCCAACGTTCTTATGTGTTTTACTCGAATATCAAAAACTGTATGAACGAGTAAATCCCCTCCAACTGAAAACAAACTTCACCCCGTACCCCCATAAAATAAAAACAAGTTTGTATTTTCAGTCAAATTGAAAACTTTAGGTAAATAATGCAAGGAAAATAATTTATTGTCGTTTTGTTTTTTTTATTTAAAATTAATTAATTTCATTTTGGCGAAGCTTACATATTTGCCAACAATCTGTTTAGTTTGTTGTTTAATCATTTTTATTATTTTTATGGGGCGAAACCTAGATGCATAGTTCATAGTGTTTTTCCCTTAAATAAAAATCCACAACAACAACATTATTTTTATAACTTTTGATTAAGGGAGAAGTTTAGTTGTCACATCAAGTTTTACTTAAAGCAATGCAGGTTTTGTAAATGTAAAAAACTGTAAAGGCCGGAAAAAAAACTTAAAACATTAAAGCTCATGAGATAAAGTTGAAAATAATTTTATTTTGGTTGTTAATCATTTTAAAATTAATAAGTGAAGCCTTAACAATTTGGATCGTATGTTAATCGTACAATAACAGAGTTTCCTCATTTATGACCGTTTATAACCGATTATCTTCGATTAGATCAATTTTTAATCGTTTCACTAAGGAATGGCCGGTGTTCATACAAATGAAAAATTATGATCGTAGAATCGATGTTAACAAGTAGAAAATACAGTTATATCTTGTTCGGTTATTCATCTTTTATTCGATTCTGTTTTTCTGCTTACGGCCAGTTCTGGATCAGTTCTAAATTTATATTAGAGTTGTGACAACGAAATATCGCACACTTACCTTTTGAGTTTAGGATCTCGTTAATCTATTTTTAAAACAATTTAAACATTTGAATGCCAATGTTATGAAATACGTTAATCATGTCCTCACATTAACGTTAGAATATTTGTGTTTTAGGTATGCTTAAAACGGTTTGATAAAGCTAAAGTACTCTTAAAATGGTGCTTCGAAGACTCTTAAGATGGTGGTAGTGTTTAAGAATCTGAATACAGTGGGATGTGATGATTAAAAACACTGACCAAACACTACTTAAGGATCAATTTTTTGGTAGGTATGTGTGTGTGTGAAATGTATTAAATATGAATCTGGTTTGTTTTCTTGAACTACAAAACTTAACAATTATCTCACGTATGTTCTTATTTATGCAATGAATACAATTAAAATGCAGAAGAAAGCCGTTTTAATAGTTGAAATGTTTAGATCGGTCGAGTTTTTGACAAACATTGTTATAATTATTCAAAAAGACCGTTGTGTATTTGTTTAATTATGAATCTGTTAATGTAGTACAGTTTTAGAAATGTTTTTAAGAATGAACACGTCTTCCTTGAAATAAAAAATAAATCGGTCAACAGCGTTTAGCCTATTTAAGGCTACTTGATCGTCAACATCGTTATCGTTCTCTAAATCCAGTGAAGAAGAAGCGGCATGACGTCATCTGTTAAGAAAACAAACAAAACTTTGTTTATTTTATTTACATCAGGCTATTTGAAAAAAAAACAAGTTGCATTAATGATGTGGATGCCTTGCTCACAGTGTTTTGCCCACTGACCTATATATATGGATTTGCCGAAGCGCCTAGTCAGGTATAGTCTTTTGGAAGGATGATGTTTCTACTTCTTTTTTGGGTCTTTTATCAAGCGTATTCATAAAAAAAGTCGATCTAAAATATTTTAACTTTCATTGTTATTTAATTATTAAATTATTGAGGAACAAGGTTTAAATTCATAAATTGTTATTGATTAAATATACAATTCTTAAATTTCGGTTCATTAAAAATTAAACTATTCAATTTAGAAAATTAATTTCGTTGAAATTATTTATTTTAATTTTTAAAATGATAATGCAAATTGGCTTGTTATTTATTTTAAGCTTAGTTAAGCATTTCATCCTTGATTTAGCCTATAACCGCTCAATTATCTAAATATAGCACCAGAAGTGAAGAGAAAAATAGTTTCAACATGGCGGTAAAGTGGCTTCAATCTTATGTAAACATTTCACGAGAAAAATATTGGCGGGCCAATCCATATATATAGGTCAGTGGTTTTGCCCCAACATAATTAAAACAAATGATGTGGATCAAGTTTGGTGCTAATAAAGAATAAAGAATTCTTATAGGTTATAAGTGAATTTGTTATTAGTTTTGAAGTTTTGACGCAGCCTAATGAGACTTTCATTCAAGCTGAAATTATGAATAAGATCATGGCAAAGATATTGTTCAAAGTAAAATTTAAATCTCTTCATAAGTTTGTTTCCGTTTTTATTGAAGAAGAAAACCATTTTAGTCATTCAATATTTTAATTTCTACTTTTGAAGGAAAACATGTTTTATAAAGCTGTTTTTTGCCTCTATGCAAAACTTGGTCGGTTGTACTCCCGGAAAATGGGCCCCTATACAAATATTGATTATTACCCACATCAAATGATGTTGCCCTAAGGCATGCGAGGTCTTAAAAGAAGACAGCCACGTTTATATTCCCAATGTATAGCTTGCTGTGGAGTCCAATCAATGCGACACAACTTACATCTAAATACAAACTTTGTATTCACTCGGCTATCATCTCTTATAATATAATGTAAATAACATAAGAAAGTTAAGTTAGCTTAGTTATGTATAAACTAAAAATCTCAGTCTTTTATAACTAGAGTAAGTATTGTTATCACAATATCATACTCAAATGTTTTAAATTAACATCAACGATTGTTTTAATTTTAATTTTTATTTAAGAAAGTTAAACAATAGATTTTGATAACAAAGAAACTAAAACGCTTTGTTGAAAAAATACTTTGATCTAATTTAGCCTGTAATTATAATTATAATTTCCCTCACTTGTTTACATTTAACATCAAACTCTAATTAAGCTATATTCAACTTAAAAGTACTTTGGAAAAAGTAAGACTGCAAAGAAAACGTCAAGATAACAAAAAAGGGGAGGCAAACACAGAATTTGCATCTGAAATTATGTTATATACTGTATATTATAACATAACATTCATATTTTTATTATAATTTTTAATGTTGTAAATTATATAATAATGGTATAGTATATATTAAACTATTGTTTTCTCTTGTTGTGACTATTTTACCTGTATCAATGTTATAATTAATAAATTGTATTAATCATACAATAATTTTATGAAAACGTTTCAGTTCCCAACAATCTTTAACATAAGCATACTTAATATATTGCATATACTCGAAACGCATAGGTCACATAAGACTTTCCATTGTAATTGTATTCAAAAATAAATAACTTATCAACAAAAACAAAAAACAAAAGTTTGTAAAAAATTGTTGGCCGAACATCAAAGGAAGCGATAATGTGTGAATTATAGACACAGTTTTGTGTTAATCACTTTTAATCTTCGGGAACTTCGTAAAGTTTCATCGTCTTCGTTCTCCAGTTAACTTCTCTTGTCCTTTGAAAATTCCTTCCCTTATCAGTGACGGTGGTTTCCCTCATTTTTTAAAGTTCCTTCCCTTATCTCTGACGGTGCTTTCCCTCATTTTTTAAAGTTCTTTCCCTTATCTGTGACGGTGCTTTCCCTCATTTTTTAAAATTCCTTCTCTTATCTGTGACGGTGTTTTCCCTCATTTTTTAAAGTTCATTCCCTTATCTGTGGCGGTGCTTTCCCTCATTTCTTAAAATTCCTCCCCTTATCTGTGACGGTGCTTTCCCTCATTTTTTAAAGTTCTTTCCCTTATCTGTGGCGGTGCTTTCCCTCATTTTTTAAAGTTCCTTCCCTTATCTGTGACGGTGCTTTCCCTCATTTTTTAAAATTCCTTCCCTTATCTGTGATGGTGCTTTCCCTCATTTTTTAAAATTCCTTCCCTTATCTGAGACGGTGCTTTCCCTCATTTTTAAAAATTCCTTCCCTTATCTGTGACGGTGGTTTCCCTCATTTTTTAAAGTTCCTTCCCTTATCTGTGACGGTGCTTTCCCTCATTTTTAAAGTTCCTTCCATTATCTGTGGCGGTGCTTTCCCTCGTTTTTTAAAGTTCCTTCCCTTATCTGTGACGGTGCTTTCCCTAATTTCTTAAAATTCCTTCCCTTATCTGTGACGGTGCTTTCCCTCATTTTTTAAAATTCCTTCCCTTATCTGTGACGGTGCTTTCCCTCATTTTTTAAAATTCTTTCCCTTATCTGTGACGGTGCTTTCCCTAATTTTTTAAAATTCCTTCCCTTATCTATGACGGTGGTTTCCCTCATTTTTTAAAGTTCCTTCCCTTATCTGTGACGGTGCTTTCCCTCATTTTTTAAAGGTCTTTCCCTTATCTGTGTCAGTCCTTTCCCTCATTCTTTTAAATTCCTTCCCTTATCTGTAACGGTGCTTTCCCTCATTTTTTTAAATTTCTTCCCTTATCTGTGACGGTGCTTTCCCTCATTTTTTAAAGTTCCTTCTTTTATCTGTGACGGAGATTTCCCTCATTTTTTAAAGTTCCTTCCCTTATCTGTGATGGCCCTTTTCCTCATGTTTTAAAGTTCATTCCCTTATCTGTGACGGCCCTTTTCCTCATTCTAAAGGTCCCTTCCTTTATTTCTAAAATTGTTTCCCTCATTTCTGAAGGTTCCTTCCCTTACTTCTGACGATCCTTTCTTTCATTTCTGATGTCCCTTCCTTTATTTATAAAAATTCCCCTCATTTCAGAAGGTTTCTTCTCTTACTTCTGATGACCATTTACCTCATTTCTGAAGGTGCCTTCCTTTATTTCTATAAATTCTTTCCCTCATTTTTGAAGGTTCCTTCTCTTATTTTTGACGCAACCGCTTACCTTATTTCGAAGGTCCTTCGTTTGTATATGACGACTCTTCACCTCATTTGGAAAGGTTCCTTCCCTATCTCTGATGGCCCTTTACCTCATTTCTGAAGGTTCTTTCCTTTATTTCGGAAGACTCTTTATCTCATTTCTGAAAGTTCTTTCCCTTGCTTCTGACGAATATCTACATCAAATCTGAAGGTTTTTTCCTTGATTTTTCAAAGGTTTAAAGATCCAATCTCTTATTTCCGAAAGCACTTTACCACATTTTTGAAAGTATTTTCCCTTATTTCTGAAGGCTCTTTACCTCATTTGTCATGGTCCTTCTCTTGTTCTTGACTGTTCTTTACTTTATTTCTGAAGGTTCTCTTCCTAATTTCTGACGGTCCTTCACCTCATTTCTAAAGGTTCCTTCTCTTATTTCTGGCGACCCTTCCCCTCGTTCATCACTCAGCCCAACAGCATGGCACAAGTGTGGCACAAGTCATGATGTATTGCAACAAACATGTCAAAGTTGCGTCTAATTACTTTTCATAAAGCTGTGAAAAGGAAACTTCGCAATTATGTATTATTAGCTGTTTGACACTTTCTGTTGTTAGGTAAATTATTGACTTACCAAACTATTGTACTTTACAAACTAATTACATAACTTCCTCTATAATGAATTAAAGGAACTAAAAGTTTTTATTAAATACATTTTTTGTTACATTGCATGCAAAACATTTTTATAAAAAAAATAATTTAAAAAACTGAAAATGTTCAAATTTGGTCACAGATAGATTAGATCAACTCTGAAAGTGACATATAATTTAAAATATATTTCTTACATATTGTTCTGCTTTGTTTTCTTAGCTTGAACGAAATTTACATTTTTTCATATCATTGGTTTAATTCATTCGTGAATTAAAAACTAATTCCAGATTTCTCATACATTTGTTTTATTTGCTTCAATAATTAAAAAGTCAAGAACCATTGTGTTTTTCTCTAATTAATATTAATATTTTATGAGACTTACATAGGATTTCAACACTATAAATTGACCAATTGTTTATGAGATTTACCTATATTATTGCGTTAACTCATTGCATATTGGATTGAGCTGCCCTTTTAAACTATGGGGTTAAGCAATGTTATATTAAATCTAGAAATTCTCTTAACGCAATGATGTTAACCAATTTCATATAGGGCGAATCTAACCTTTCCACACTATACGGCTTACCTACCTTTTTAAAACCATGGGGTTAACCAATTTGATATAGGGTGTACCTAATATTTCAACACTATATGAATAATTAGTTTTATGTGGGATTTATTCACTATTTTAACAACATGGGGTTAATCAATTTTTTATGGGATTTACCTGCCTTTTCAAAAGTATGAGGTTAACGAATTTTGTATAAGATGTACCTAACCTTTCAATACTATGGGGTTAACCAATTTTATATAAAATTTATCTACCCTCTTATCATTAGGGTGTTAACCAATTGTATATGGGATTTGGTAACTCTTATGACACGATGGGGCAAATCAACTTCAAATAGGACTTTACCTAAGGTTCCAACACTATGGGTTAACTAATTGTATACGGGATTTATAGGTCCTATTAATACTATGTTATTCATTGTACATATTCATTAAATTAGTTAAAATTAGTATTCATTTAGTTGTATTGATTTTATTGATTTTGTCAACTTCAATTTTTATGTATTTCTTAAATCACTTGACGAGCGCTAAGTTGTGTTTGACCAGGCCAGAGATTGGTAAGGTACAGATTTTCGTTTTCTTTGTTTTAAGGGTATATGAATCTGTTTTATGCATATGCAAGAAGCTTTTGTCAAAATTTAATAATTATCACCCGATACATTTTCTATAAGCGTTGCAATTCATTTTATTGATCATCGCAATCTACCAACCATATTCAGTTGCGTTCTGTACCACAAATTTATCGCGACATTTCAGTTAATCTTTCAGTTACGTTCGCTCCCACAATTTTACAAAACTTGTTTTTATTATGACAACCTTTTCATATAATAGCATTCATTTAAAAATAATTCAATATCGCATGATGTCACGTAAAGATCCATTTAATATTCCATTCCATAGCTATAAAACATTAAATTATTTAAGTTTGTTGAAGAGAAAGAGAAGCAGATGAGGAAGAGTGCATAGTCGGTGTCGAAGAATGAGCCAGATTAACTCAAATTTTATTTAGCTAACAAACCCACCTTTACCACAATATTTAAACCGTAATTCGTCTAATACTTACAATAGTAATCAATCAAGGGGTTTGATGCATAATAAAAACGTTATACGTGGGGTAGATTAAATTAATATAATAATCTATATTAATACAACACAATACAATAGTCAAAACACTCCCATTTCAATTGGCTTTACAAACGCACAATCACTCCGAACAAAAACTGATCTAATAAAACAAGCCATCATAGATTAAAACTGTGACATATCCGTAATACTGAAACATGGCTAAAAGACTCAGACGATGCTTTGAGGATTGCTGCCATCCCAATGCATTACACCTTGCTGGACTCAGTGAAGGAAGATACCCGAGGTGGTAGCACTGCCCTCATCGCTAAACAAACATTGAGACCTTCTAAATTTCATACTAATGACTTCATAAAAAAACAATAGTTTCGATCATTACATTTATATACTGAAAATATTTGATTATAGCACTATTATCGTTCGCTTTCTTCATCACAGAGACAAATTTCTTATTAACAGATTTTATAAACTTAGTATCGAACATGATTACAGTAAATAGAAAATGTATTATAATAAAATACTTTAATATTCACATTGACAGACCTAATGACACTAATACGAGGTGCTTTAATGACATACTCGATGAATTTGGACTGGATAACTATATCACTATACCGAATCACACATTAGGACACACACTTGACCTTACCATTGCACGTAAATCAAATAATTGTTTATTTCAACATAGAAGTCTTTTCTGTTCCATCAGATTATTTTTTCATCAAAATAAATATAAGCATCCCTAAACCACAAACAAACAAACAAGAAATACGTTTCAGGAAATTTAGAAGCATTTCAAATAAACAATCAAAACACATTTATCAGCTCACAGTTTATAAACAAATCAGTTAGTCAACACGCAAAATAGTATGAAGATATTTTACGACAAATAATAAACAAACATGCCCCAATTATAGCAAAAATAGTCACCATAAAACAATTCTCCCCATGGTACAACTCAAATTTAAATAAAATTAAGCTAAGCAAGCGTAAACTTGGAAGCAAATATATTAAAACTAAAAATAATAAATTTTAAAAATTGCAAGAAAACGTACCTACAATCCTGCAATATTGCTAAAACCAATTATTATTCAAATATTAGAAAAAGTCTTCCTCCAGCAAATAGTTTCACATTTACAATCTACAGGAAATTATGCATGCAACAATTCTGCATACACACAAAATTTCCGCACTGAGACCATTTTAACAAAAATTCATTCCGATATTATCTAACAAATTGATCAGCAGCAATTCACATTTTTAGTACTCCTTGATTTATCCGCCGCTTTCGACGTGGTCAACTAGCAAAAACTAATTTCTATATTCGAACAAATATTTTATATATCTCTTGCATGGATTGACTCTTATTTGACAAACATATATCGAATTGTTTCCGTTAATAAAAATAATTCGCATCCCATTCCTTTTCTTCATGGTGTTCCACAGGTCATTTGCATTGAAACGGTTGCATATCTTGTTTACACAAGTGCCTTAGCTGATGTGATAGCTCAGGGCAATAAAGAAATCATGTCATATACACGCGATACACAATTATACATAGCAACGAAACCTCACCCAGACTCAATATATCAAATTATAGACTCAATTAACAAATGTATTTCTAAAATTAGACACTTTCTTCTAACACATCAGCTACAAATGAATGATAACAAGGCAGGATTTACAATAATTGGCACCCAACAGCAACTCTCAAAAATAAATTATAATGTAACCTTCTTAACAGTTGGCAATATAACAATAAATCCAAAGAACCGTATATCGAACCTTGGAGTTAAATTTGACTCAAATATAAAACTAACTGATAACATCAACAACATATGTAGGAAATCTTATTTCCAATTATCTAAACTCCATCAAATTAAACATTATACAACACCAAAAATATTAGAATCTCTCACACATGCATTCATTACATCCAATCTTGACTATTGCAACAGAGTGCACTACAACTTACCTCAATATCTAATTAACACACTACAAAAAGTTCAGAACGCAGCAGCAAGGTTACTCACAAATACCAAAAGGTTCGACCATATTTCCCCGATATTAAAAAATCTACATTGACTTCCCATTCACCAACGAGTGCAATATAAAATAGTATTATTAGTTTTCAAGTGCTGAAATGATACAGCTCCCACATACTTATCAGAAAACATCCACAAATATACACCTACAAGAAATTTACGTTCTACCAATACTAATCAACTCATAGTTCCTAGAACAAAAACTAACATAGGAAAAAGATCCTTTTACTATACAGGACCACATCTTTGGAACGCACTCCCCAATAGCATTAAATCAACCACAAATATAAATAGTTTCAAAAAACTATTAAAGTCGCATTTTTCAATACTATAGAGTAAAAAAATCACGGAGCACACGTTTTCATTTTAATTTTAGTTACTGTTTACCTTTTTTGATATGTTTTTTTTGTTTTTAAGTGAGTAATATGTAAAGCGTATTTGAGTGAATAATTTTTATTTCATACTTTGCGCTATACAAGTGTTTTTAATTAATATTATTATTATTATTATTATAAAATGAATTTTTACTAAAATGTGAATCCATATTTTTTGTTTTAATAATAAAACATTATAAAATTAATTTATACTAGAATATAGAATCATTTTTTTGTTTTAATAATAAAACATAGAATTAATTTATACTAAAATGTAGAGTCAGTTCTTTTCATTTAATAATAAAACTAAATAAAATTAATTTATATTAAAACGTGGGATCATTTTTTTGTTTAATAATAAAACATTATAAAGTTAATTTGTACTAAATGTGGAATCTTTTTCTTGTTTTAATACTAAAATACTATAAAATTAACTTATACTAGAATATGGAATAAGTTTTTTGTTTTAATAATAAAGCATTATAAAATTAATTTATACTAAAATGTGGAATAATTTTTTGTTTTAACAATAAAACATTATAAAATTAACTTTTACTAAAATGTGGAATCACATTTTTTTGTTTTAATAATAAAACATTACAAAATAAATTTATACTAAAATATGAAGTCATTTTTTTTCTTTTGACAATAAAATATTATAAAATTAATGTATACTAAAATGTGGAATCATTTTTTGTTTAATAATAAAACATTATAAAATTAATTTTTACTAAAATACGGAATCATTTTTTGTTTCAATAATAAAACATTATAAAATTAATTTACACTAAAATGTGGAATCATTTTTTTAATAACGAAACATCATGAAATTAATTTATAAAAAAAAACAATTTTGATTTTAAAATTAATTTATTCTAAAATGTGGAGTAATTTTTTTTTATTTAAACAATTTTAATTATAAAATTAGTTTATAATAAAAAGAATTAATTATAAATTAATTTATAATAAAATAATTTTAATTATAAAATCAATTTTTAATAGAATGTGGAGTAATGTTGGTTAATGTTACACTCTGCTGCTCCAGAGAGATCAGATTTGCTCCATCTAATTGAATGACTTCATTCAACTGAGAAACGTTACTCTTTTTTTATTATCCTTATTATCGTTATTGTTGTCAGTGTTAATGTTATCGCTGTTGTTAATTCATTGTCATTATCGTTGTTGTTGTTGTTGTTGTTGTTGTTGTTATTACTGTTGTTGTTATTGTTAATTTCTTATTATTGTCATTATGTTTTGAATGTTTTCTTTATTTTTATACTTGCAACATTATATTTTAACGTGTACACCATAATGGTATTACACCCTTATTCGTTTTGTACTTCTTGTACAAATAAAAATAAAATATTATGAGATGTCTTTATTAAGCTCTTTTCAAGTTATGTTTATAGTGTTGTTGTTGTTCCATTATTTATTTTAAAATTACTTAAATGTTTGAGTTAAGTTATTGAATGTGAAAGCTAAGATGTAACCCAGTCGGAAACTTTCAACGGCTGTTTATTGGACTAAGACGGATAGAGTTGGTTTTAATTATCTTTCCATTGGTTAGTGATGTACAAACTATTTTCGCAATTGGTTATCATTGGCCTATCCATATATCAGCCAAGGCAATTTCTTTTTTGTATGGTTATCATTGGACCATCCTCTTCTTGGCCAACTGAAAGTGTTTATCTAAATTGGTTATAGTTGGATCATTCAATTATCAGCCAACACTGAGAATAATTGGTCATCAGCGGTCCATCTTCATTACAGCAAATACTACATGTTTTGTAACTGGTTATCATTGTTCCATCTATTGTTCAGGCCAATTCTGAAATTTTCATAATTGGTTATAAGCCAACACTGGATTGAATCGGATCATCTATCAATCAGCCAGCCTTGATTTGTTTTATTTTTTTGATTGCTTATCAATGGCCCATTTTCAGTTCAGAGAACTATGCCATTGAACCGATAGTTAGCCAAAAGAGAACCATCCTTAAGCCGGTAGTGAGCCAAATGCTACCCACCTTTAAACCAATTGTGCACCAACTGCAAGCTGTAGCTGAACCGGTACTGAGTAATAATAACCAGGCAACAAACCAAATGTCAGTTAACACTGGACCGTACATTAGTAAACGGCCAATTGCGACCACATTTGGATAAATGCTGGCTGTGAAACATTGAACTTAACTAAACCAACAGTATCCAATGACTAGCCAGTCCACGATTTTGGGACATTTTCATCACTAGCCATAGAATAGCCAAGCAATAGCTAACAATATAGCCAATTGAAACCAATCATAATCCAGTTACGCCCCAATGACAATTTCCGAGGGGGACCCATATATTGTAGGGTCTTTCCATCCTCCTAATTTTTATTTCCCATACATAGTCTCTAGTTATAGGTCCGAAGCACATAGTGGTTGGGCTCATCCGTCCTCAACAGTGTACACCAGCATTTATAAATAAATAAATTTTCGGGTGATTCCGGGACCACCTGGGTATGAATCTGACGCACTAGCGCTAGCACCACAAGAGCATAAAAGCTCTTCAAGATCCACACAACCAATTATGTGATTTTAGTAATACACAGACTTAAGTTTTATTTTATTTTTTCGATCTTACAGTTGCCGTTATAAACAAGTGAAAATCTTATTAAGTCTTGCTCTTCAAGCGAGCTCTGGTCACCTGAGGGCAACAGTTGAATATATTTATTCACATTTCTGCCTATAATACTTTAAATTACAATTTCCTGGTAATTGTGAATAATCTTTGTATCTCATAAAATGGGAAAATTGAATAAACAGTAGCATCTGGAGCATGAAATGTATCTGTGTCGACGGTGAAAATTTAGTCTATGAAGGTGTGCTTCAACAATGTTTCATAAGGATGGGGATTGCACAGTGGACAAGATTCCATTGATCACGTAGTTTTAATAGCGAGCTCTTTTCACCTAAGGGCAACAGTAGAACATATTTATTTACATTTTTGTCTCCAAAACTCTAAATTACATATTCACGGTAATTGTGAATAATCTTTATGTGTACGTGCTGTATACATGTATATATATATATATCAACTTTTCAGCTTTCAAGTGTACCTCGCCTTCATGTGTACATTATATAATACACTTCACGAGAACATAAATATACTTTTTATTAGAAATTGTAACTGAATTACATAGTAAACTAAATATATTATTTATTTTTAT